>CAUYQV010050398.1:0-17518 GCA_963574575.1 Galagoides demidoff
CTTTCTGTTGTTGCTGTTGCTGCCTATATACTTCTTTGGGCTGTGCAACTTTGATTTCACACTATAAAATCAAAAAATATACAAATTTTCACAGACTTCTAAAATCAAGCCTTTTAAATCTTTTTAAACAGATAAAAAAAATTTATTATGTAACTCAAAAATTGTCATTTAACATAATTAAATGGCTTTACCTTCCCAGAACCAATTTGATGGTATCTGCTTTCTAACAATTTCTTTACTGGCTCTTCATCTGTATATGTGATAAAACAAAATCCTCTCCTTTCATTTGTTTTTGTATCCATGGGAAGTTCAATATTTTCAATCTGAAATCAAGACACATAGTCAACATCACCCAGTAATGACAAATTGTTATCGAGGGATTTTAGAATAAACAGGTCCTTTCCAAGTTTCAACTTAACATGCCATTCTAATCAAATGTCTTCTGTATAAATATTAGTGCTTCATAGTCAGCATCAGCCTAGAGTGATTTACTGTACATGTGAAGCCCCAAAAGGAAAAGTTAAACATCATTTTGAAAAGAACACCAACTACATCGAGGCACTGATGTTATGGCCAAGATGAATTAGGCAATTGACTTCCATTATAGCACAGAAAGCAGCAATTAAAATAGGGATTGAGCAGTTAATTTAATCCTTTCCTCACATGCAACACGAACTTGTATTAAAAAAAGGGCCAGGGATGAACATAAAACACATGGAATAAGTGTAAGTATAACCACACACCTCTCCAAAGGCTCCAAAATATTCTTTAATCTGTTCTTCAGAAGTATCTGGGCTCAATCCTCCCACAAAAACCTTTTTAGGGGGCTCTTTCCCTTTTAAAGCTTTGGCTCTTTTGGGGTCTATCAATTTGCCATCCAGTTTGTGTTCTTTCAGTTCCAAAACCTAGAAGACAGATTTATTTAATCTGACAGCAATATTCAACCAAACCCCAGAACAATGCGCAAAAAAAATGCACAAAAGCAACACAAACACAAAACACATTCCTACCTTATCAACACTAGCAGCATCTTTGAAAAGCACAAATCCAAATCCTCTTGATCTTCCAGTGACTGGATCTGTTTTAATTGTGCAGTCTACAACTTCCCCAAATCGAGACAAATATTCAGTCAGATCTTTCTTGCTTGTATCCCAGCTCAAGCCTCCAATAAACATTTTACTAGAAACAAAAGTTTTGTTTTTTTTTTTAAAGCTTAGCAGTAACTTAATAACTACTTAAGTCCTGGAACTAAGTAAACTGTGAAGTAAACAAATTTACCTCTGAAGGGCAACCCATCTAATCTATGTTTACAATCACGCATAAAAAGATCACAAAAACACAACAATTCCTCCGAGACTACTTATTCAGGCAGTGAACAGGCTGCTCTCCGCACCGCATAACACAAAGCCTAGACAGGACCAACAAACCCCGTTAAGGTTCCGCCCAGATTCTCTTACAAGGCCCGACTTCCTCAACTGATCCCCCACAACTCGGGGCCGTGCTCATCCTCAGCTGTCAAACCAACGTTCCACCTAAAGAACTCTCACAATGCGTCCTGGGAAATCCAGGCACCGTTCGTCTACCGACGCCCAAACCACGACCGCCTAACTCTCCCCCAGAAAACTGCGCCGAGCAGTAACCGAGACACAATGAAGAGGCGGCGGCAGCTGCAGCCATGTGGCGCAGCCAGGCCGGCCCCTCCCCCCGGGCCCACGCGGCGCCTGCGCACTCGGAACCCAGACGCCGCCGCCCTCCTCCTCCAACCCCTCTGCCCTTCCCCCACCCTCCGCGGGCCTCTCGAGTCGCCCCCTCCGTCCCTTACTTTCTTTTTCCCTTCAAGCTAGTAGGCCCAGCGGGCACGCGAGGAATCGACTCTGGACAAGAAAGGGGGCAGCGCGAGGCTCCCGAGGGACGAAGGGCGCGTGCGGCGCACTGGGGGAGGGGGGAGTGAGAAGCGTGCGGTACCCGTCATCCTGCTGATTCTTGCTCGCGTTGATCTTGGATCCCTCTGCGAATTCCTCTATGTTGCTGTACTCGTTCATGTCCTCCATGGTGGCGGAGCTGTCGGCAGGGGGTTGCTGGCGCGCAGTCCGGGTCGCGGCAGCAGCGGCGGCGGAGCGTTGTATGGAGCTGGATTTAAAATGGCGGCGGAAGAGATCCGGCCGCCGCCTGCGCCCTCCCTTTATAGCCGCCCCGCCCGCCAATCGGGAGGGCTGCTGGGCGGTGACGTGGCGCTGGGCCCGGCGCGCCCCCTGCCGGGCGGAGCTGAGAGCGAGCGAAGGGAGGAGCGGGGCGAGCTGCCGCGGCGCCCGCGGCCGCCAATGGGAGAGGCTGCGGGAGGCTAAAGTAGCGGGAGCGGAGGGAAACAATGGCGGCGGCACATGGGAAAGCCTGGGAGGGACCTCCATTGCGGCCCTCCCGGTGAGGAGCGAGGTCGCGCGGGAGGGGACGCGGGCTTGGAATGAGAGAAGAATCAGAAGAGAAAAACCAAGGGGGGTGAAGTCCTGGGGCCAGAAATCCCGAGCAGCGCAGACGCAGGGCCACAGTCCCTCTTGCCTTGAGAGCCTTTGTCTCTGGCGTCCGGTCCAGCCCACTCCTAGCAAAGAGCCGTCAACCCCGCCTTTTTCCGCCCTCGGTCCCCCAGTGCGGAGCTGCTGCGGCGGCTGCTGTTATCGACTAGCACCGTGGCCGGACTGCTCCGGAAAAAAGCGGACTGCGCTCGGCGCTGGCGGCTGAGGCGGCGAGCGCGTCCGCCCGCCCGCCGCGCGCACGCGTATTTTGTCCTCGAGCTGGCTGGAACCAGCCGAACAGGAAGCGGGAGCGCGGCGGCCCCGCCGGGCCTCTTTCGCTACCGCCAGGGGCGCGCGAGCCGAGGGGGCGCGGCAGGCTTCCCCAGAAGGTCGGCCGCAAACCAGGCCCAGTGCGGCCTCTTTCGCTAGCTGAGGACGGGAGGATGGGCGGGGTCTGGTCAGATTACTGTAAATATGCAAAAGCAGAGGCAGTGGGCGGGGAGGGGCTGGGTGCAGGAGAGGGCAGGGGGCACTCACATCCCCGGCGCGCCACTCGCGGGGCTCCCGTCTGCACGTGCCCCGGGCCTCTCCCGCTCGCTCAACCAGTCTGCGGAGGGCGCGTGCCCGCGCACCCGGCTCCCGCGTTCGTTCTTTGTTCCCGCCCACGCGAAGCCCATTTTGACGGATGGCGTTCGCGGCCTGTGGCGGCCAATAGGCGCCGGCGCCTTTACCTGCCCCGCCCCTTCGGGGCCGCGTAAGAGCCGCCTCCTCTGCCTGCCCACGTGGTCTCGGCCACTGCCCAGGACTGCTCACGAGTTCAGGGTTCCGGGGCGGCTGCCTCCTCCAGTTCCAGGTGTGCGCAGGTGGCATCTCCCCTACGCACTCCCGGCAGCACGCGGCCGCCGGCTCCGAGATTCTGCGGAGCTGTCGGAATCCCAGGATCATACCTGGGGCGCAGCCGTCGCCGCCCTCCGCCCTCCCTACCAGTAGGCCGGTTCCCTTATTAGCATACGGTGGGGAAATGGTCGTTCTTTCGGTGCCCGCGGAAGTCACTGTGATCCTGTTAGATATCGAAGGTACCACAACCCCGATTGCTTTCGTGAAGGTGAGGGGCGGAAGGAAGCGGGGAAGTTGCTTGTGCTTGAAAATAGTTACATTTATTTTTTAAGTGTCGCAGACTTACTCTAGAGAGTCTTAGGAGAAGCGGTGTGGCTGGTTTGCATCTTGTGTGGAATGGGGAGGAAGTGGAAGGGCTGCGTCGATGTGCGGAAATGGTTTTCCTCGAACCCCATCTTCTGCCCCGGTCCTTGCTCTTGGTTGGATGCGGACAGTTGAGAAGGGGTAGAAGTGGTCGCGAAAAACGCCCGAGGGGACAGGTCAGCCGCGGCAGGGTCTGGCGACGAGGGTGCCCTATGGTCTTCCCGGGTGAGAGCCGTCTGTCTCTCCGATGGGCCCTGGCCTGGCGCATTGGCGATTTAGTGGTGCCTGAGGCTTTTAAAAATAAAAAGACTGAAGTATAAAGACTTGTCTGGACCAAGCCCTGATATCTTGAACGATAATGGATGCTCTTCGCACCTTCCTATTCTTGCTGTTAGTGGCCAGACTGGGCTCTGTGGTCCACAGCTGATTTTTTTTTTTTTTTAGCTATAGGTTCTGTTCATTTTTCTCAGAAAACTATGGAAGCTTGAAGCTCTTATCCAGAACATTCCTCCTAGGATGTCACGGTTAACCAACACTTGTGTGCACCTAATTCACAAGCTTACAACTTTGCATTATAGCTGGAGCCTTTCTACATACTGTATATGTATTCTATTCGGCTGCCAGAATTAAGTAAATGTCAAATGTTAATGTAATTTTAGAAAGAATTCCTCGGGCCTCACCTGCTCTTTATTTGGCTCTCAGAGATTTAAGAATTGATTTCAGATACAAGTACTGATTAACTAGAGGTGCTTGCAAAGCTGTAGTACTCGAGAGAGAGTTTACAAAGTAGGAAAAAACCTTATCTTTCAGGAAACTGAGAAGACTGAGTTATAAGTTCTGTTTTAGAGTTTCTTAAAAAAATTACCTATTAAGAATGAGTTTCTTGATGTGGGATATAATATAAAATTCTTGTACACTTCCAGGACTCCAAATACAACAATCACTTACTTTTCAGAACAGTCCCAATACTTTGACATCTTAGCAAAGATTCAGAAGAAATCTAGTTTGGCATTTTTCCCAAGATTTTAATAACACCAGAGACCTTGGTGATAAATTTCAAGATTGCTCAAATGCGAATAAGTGAGTTGACTGTCTTTTTTTTTTGTTGGTTGTGACAGAATAACTGTTTTTTTGGTTTTCGGAGTAAAAAGGATTTCTCATTTTTGTGGTTTATAATTTGTAGCTCACTAGCTCCATTCTGGCTTTCCAATGTTTTCTACTGTCATCAGGAAACCAGAGGTAATGACTTGAGGAGTGGTAGTGTAGACCATTCCTAGATTTGGGAAATAAGATACCTCATGCAAATCAGTTTTGCAACAAAACAAAATGTCACTCCCCCACTTTTTCTCCTCAGTGTGTCTTCTGCTAGATGACATTATTTACCACTTCTTGAAATCTTGGCTTGTGGTAGGTTTATTCTGAGATATGAGAATAAAAATGGTTTAATCGCCTAAATAAGTTTTTCTAATTTTGACATCAGACTACAGGCAAATTCAAGGCAGGCTGCAAAAGAATGATTCAAGATCTTGTTTAAAGGGTAGTTTGTTGTGCTCTATCCTACAGGAATATCCGTTGTAGTAATTGTTAATATTGTTTAGTCTATCACTGTAATTTGTTGCAAATAAATTTATCAAAACCACTGCTCCTAAAATGTTTAAAGAGGTTAGGGGTGGATGTTTGTGGTAATTATGCCAAAAAGAATTCTATTAAATGCACTTGTGGGAAATGCTCCCCTGGAGTTCAGCTAGGTTTCTTTTTTTTTTTTTTTTGAGACAGTGCCTCAAGCTGTCCTCCTGGGTAGAGTGCTATGGCATCACAGCTCACAGCAACCTCCAGCTCGGGTTCAAACGATTCTCCTGCCTCCACCTCCCAAGTAGCTGGGACTACAGGCCTCCGCCACAATGCCTAGCTATTTTTTGGTTGCAGCCGTCATTGTTGTTTGGCGGGCCCGGGCTGGATTCGAACCTGCCAGCTCAGGTGTATGTGGCTGGCGCCTTAGTCACTTGAGCCACAGGTGCCGAGCCCAGCTAGGTTTCCTTAGTGCATGTCTTCTCCGAGTCTTTGCGTCATACACACACTTGTGAATCTTTAGAGAGTAGCATTTCACAAATTTACTTGAAGAAAAAACTTTCAACAGAGTATCTCAAGGACAAATCTTTTGAATGCCTTTGAAAAAATTGTTCATTTTTTTTAGAGACAAGATCTCACTCTGTCACCCACACTGGAGTGCAGTGTCTGTGATCCTAGCACACTGTAATGTAATCTCTCGTCCTGGGTAGCTAGGATCACAGGCATATGCCACCATACCTGGCTAATTTTTTTTTGAGGTGGGATTATGCCATGTTGTCCAGACTAATCTTGAATTCTTGGCCTCACATCATCCTCTGGCAACCACATACTTGGGATTGGACTCCAAATTGTCTTACTCAAAACTCTTATTCTTTCCCTTATTGCCCACAACTTCTGAAATGGGACCACAGAGTTTATCCAGTATTCGTTTGATTGGCTGCTAAAGTGTCAATAGTTGATAAAGTGCACTTTAATCAATACGAAGTAATATGCCACTAAGTATGGTAACAAATTTCAGTTTATACAACCTCTTGGTGATAAGTTGAAGAGTGAACCCTTGAATCAGAATAACTATAGTTGTGTCTTACCTCACTTTGATGTTTGGTTCTGTAATCAGTGTATAATATGAAAATTGAGTGCTGTATTGTCAAAAATTGCCCTTGAAGTACCTTTGGAAAGTCAGGACTCTTTGGAGACTGACTTTGCATCTTTCAGTGTACTAGATGTGCCGACTTTTCCTTTAGGGTTGAAGCATATTCTTGTTTATTCACTTGAGCAACCGATGAAGTAGTTGGTTTGGGATTAGGTAATATAAATGAATAATATGTTGTGTCAAATAGTAGCCTCATACTGAGCCACACACACTGTTCGAGACACTGGGGAACTGAGACTGGGGTGGCAGGCAGATTGCCAGCACTGTTCATTGTCCTTTTTCTTTTTTGCTGAGCACTTAAAGTTGAATGTCTGCAGGATGATACTTAACTATAATATAATATAAATTCAAGTATCCATAATCTGAAGATCAAAAAAGTGCTCTAAAATCCGAAAGATTTTTAGCATCATTATGATGCCACAAAGGGGAAATTCTGTGTCTGACTTTGTGATGTGTCACAATTAAAACTTTGTTTTAGGCAAAATTGTTAAAAATACTATATAGCATTACCTTCAGGCTATGTGTGTAAGGTATGGATAAAACCCAACTCTTGTGTTTAGAGTTAGGTCTTGTCCCCAAACTATCTCTTGATAGACATAGTGAACATAAAGTTTATATGCAATTTAAAATAGTTTAACATAGTAAAAAATGCACATGAACTTTATGGACAGTCTGTATATACAGATATTCCAAAATCTGAAAATATGTGAAATCTGAAACATTTCTGGTCCCAGGCATTTCGGATAAGAGCAAGAAGGGCTCCTAGCTGGGATCATCTAGTGCAAGGTTCTCAACCTGTGGGTCTCCACCCACAGGAACTGTAGTAAAGGGCTGTGGCATTAGGAAGATTGAGAACCACTGATCTAGTGAATGTTGTAACTGGCTGATAACGCCTATGAGAAATTGATGACTGGAGAGGTATTCGGTGTGGGGATCATTTCAACTTGGTGGGAGGAGAGCAGCAGCCGAGTCGTCACAGCCAGCAGCCCTCCCTGTGATAGTACAGTCATAATAGTGATGGTGGTACCTGCCTCTGGAGTTGGCTCTTTTTTTTTTTCCCAGCTACTGACTGTTTCTCTATAGTGATGATCTCCCAACACTTTTCCATCTATGAAATTGAAGCAGGCACTGCCAATATAATTATCAATTATGTACACACACTGTTATAATGTATTAAGTTTTAAGGCAAGTTACAGTTTAAGATGAGATTAAAATATGAATGAATGTTGGCTTGGCATCTGTAGCTCAGTGGCTAGGGCGCCAGCCATGTATACCGGAGCTGGTGGGTTCGAATCCAGCCCGGGCCTGCCAAACAACAATGACAACTATAACCAAAAAATAGCTGGGTGCCTGTGGTCCCAGCTACTGGGAAGGCTGAGGCAAGAGAATCATTTAAGCCTAAGGGTTTGAGGTTGTGAGCTGTGATGCCTTGGCACTCTACCAAGGGTGACAAAATGAGAGTATGTCTCAAAAAATATGTGTACATATAAATGAATGTTCTCTCTCTCTCTCTCTCTCTCTCTCGTTTTTGAGACAGTCTTAAGCTGTTGCCCTGGGTAGAGTGCTGTGGCATCACAGCTCACAGCAACCTCAAACTCTTGGGCTTAAGTGATTCTTTTGCCTCAGCCTCCCAAGTACCTAGGACCACGGGTGCCAGCCACAATGCCTGGCCATTTTCTGGTTGCAGTTGTCATTGTTTGTCGGGCCCTGGCTGGATTCAGACCCGCCAGCTCAGGTGTATGTGGCTGGCGCACTAGCAGCTTGAGCTACATACAGGTGCCAAGCCTGTTGTTACTCTCTCATCCCACTGAATCATCTTGTATGTGCCCTAGGGCACTAACTCTTGGTCTTTGTCTACAGTTCATTTTCTGACTATGCATGTGTTGCTCTAATGTGTGTAGCCTGTAAATCAGTGAAGTAACACCATTAGTACTCTTTATGGTTGTTCTGTGTAGGAAGCGTCAGCTATTTCTGAGTTTGGGGAAATGTTTTGTATTTGGTGGCTTTCCTGTTGTTACATGTAGAGTTAGTACAGTCAGAATAGTGATGGTCTACAAAGTTGCTGGAAACATTGTTAGTGAATACTCCCTGTAGAGAACAGACAGGGTTAGGTTTCTGCGAGCCGACTGATCAGAGTGTAAGTGTGTTTTATGTCTGTTTACCTTATTTAATATTTATAATTGATAATAATTGATTCATTCACATTTAGTCACTCTGACAGCACTGTAACTCCTGCCTTACAACAGAGCTTATCTAACACATGTATTTTCACCATAAGGCACATACGTCATAGCCTTTTTTAGCTCAGCACTTTGCTCTGGAGCCCTTTTTAACAGCAAAATCACTAACAAAAAGTGCAAAAATGAGGAAACCTGGCACTAAATAAACCCTGGAAGGACATTTGTTTATAGCTTGGGAGCTGAAACAAACAAGAAGGCAGAGCCACATACCTTATTCACCCTCAGCTGGGCAAGTCTGCATCTTTCAATTCCAATTTTTGCCGTTATGCATATCCAAAAATAACCTTGAAAGTGCCACGGGCATTGATTTTGCAGTTACAGATTTATTAAGAATATGCTGTACAGAATACAGAACCCTCAAATGATGAGGGCTGATATGTCCAGCAGTGTTTCCGAGGATGGGCTTGGAGACAGTGCCGTTTGATTAGATTGGCTTCCTTCCATGTTAGTTAGCGGTGTGATTTGTGAGAAGTTAATCTTTCTGAGTCTTAGTTTCCTCACTCGCACATTGGTGAGACCTATCACACGAGACCACTGTGAACATTTAATAAATACTTCGCCCTCAACAAAACTTTTACTTATTTATTTATACACAGTTTCACTCTGTCAATACCCACCCCATAGCTCGTTGCAACCTCAGACTCCTGGGCTCAAGTGATCCTCTTACCTCAGCCTCCTGAGTAGCTGGGACTATAGTGCCAGGCTAGTTTTTCTATTTTTAGAGGTTGGGGTGGGGGATGTCCTTGCTTTTGCTCAGGCTGTCCACTGACCTTCGCTTCCCAGAGTGCTAGAATTATAGGCATGAGCCACTGCACCCAGCCACAACAAAACTTTTAAAATAAATGAATTTATTTTATTTATTTATGGGTTTTGAGACAGAGTCTCACTATGTTGTCCTCAGTAGAGTGCCATGGTATTACAGCTTACAACAACCTCAAACTCTTAGGCTTAAGCAATGGTCTTGCCTCAGCCTCCCAAGTAGCTGGGACTATAGGCGTCCACCACAACACCCGTCTATTTTTTTGTTGTAGTTGTTTAGCAGGCCTGGGCCAGGTTCGAACCCGCCAGCCTCAGTGTATGTGGCCAGCACCTTAACCACTGAGCTCTGGGCACTGAGCCAAAATAAATGAGTTTATGAACATCAGTATTTCATCCATCCTCCCAGTAAATCTTGTCAGGGAATGGGTGGTGATGTTTTTCATTTATACCTTAGGATATATTTTTGGGTTTGAAAATAAACATGTTTGCAATAATTAAGAACTTTTCATTAATACAATGTGTGAACCTGATTATGAATAATTGTTCCTAAAATATACTAAATGAGGCATGATGGGTACCCTTGCAAAGTTGTTATCTAAGCATACAGTGACTCTGTATCTGTGCTTTGTAGACTTTAAGATCTCCTGGGGATCTTGTGAAAATGTAGTTTCTGATTTAGAAAATCTGGGTGGGATGGGACTTGATGTTGAATTTCTCACAGGCTTCTGGACATGCGATGCTGCTGGTCTGTGGCTTCATTCAGAGTCAGAAGTTATACCTCCAGCTACATCCGTCGAGGGGGTTGTTTTCTAATGGCTCATCTCGTAATAAAGCGGGCCAGTCTGGAAAGTACAGATGAATTAGAGGAAGTCTTATTGTTACTGAACCAAAACCTTGCAGAGGTCAAGTAAATTGATTATGAATCAGTAAGGCTCTATTTAATCTACTATGCCATCTATGCATATAGCAAAATAGTGCTTGTACCCCATAAATTTATACAAATAAAAGAGAGAATGAGATGTAGTATTTGGCAAAGCTTTGAATAATAAGGGAAAATAAGAGATCTCAGATTGAACTCTTAGAAAATATGAACTCAGCGGACAAATCCTTAATCCTTTAAATAGTATTTATTTGAAGTATTGAATACCCACTTGATTGAGATAAAAATGATAAAATATTTTGATTCCCTTTTGTATGCTTTTCCTGCTGTTTAATACAATTTCTTTGGAATGTATTTTATGTTAAGGCACTTTTAGAAATTGTTAACTCGGCTAGGCGCCTATGGCTCAATTGGCTAAGGCACCAGCCATGTATACCTAAGGTGGCGGGTTCGAATCCCCAGCCTGGGCCCACCAAACAACAATGATGGCTGCAACCAAAAAAAAAAAAAAATGGCCAGGCGTTGTGGCAGACACCTGTGGTCCCAGCTACTTGGGAGGCTGAGACAGGAGACTTGCTTGAGCCCAGGAGTTGGAGGTTGCTATGAGCTGTGATGCCATGGCACTCTACCCAGGGGGATAGCTTGAGGCTCCATCTCAAAAAAAAGAAATCGTTAACTCATTCTTCTTTTTTTTTTGAGACAGAACCTCAAGCTGTCCCCCTGGGTAGAGTGTTCACAGCAACGTCCAACTCCTGGGCTCAAGCGGGTCTCCTGCCTCTGCCTCCCAAGTAGCTGGGACCACAGGCGCCCGCCACAACGCCTGGCTATTTTTTGGTTGCAGCCATCATTGTTGTTTGGCGGGTCCAGGCTGGATTCGAACCCACCACCTTAGGTGTATGTGGCTGGTGCTTTAGCCACTTGAGCCACAGGCACCGAGCTCGTCAACTCATTCTTGATTTTTTTTGAGACAATCTCTGTCATCCTGGGTAAAGTGCCATGGTGTCATCATAGCTCACAGCAACCTCAAACTCTGGGACTCAAATGATCCTCCTGTCTCAGTTTTCTATTTTTAGTGGATGTAGATGTCTCACTCTTGCTTAGGCTGGTCTCGAACTTCTGAGCTTAAGCAATCCACCTACCTTGGCCTCCCAGAATACTGGGATTACAGGCACGAGCCTCATTCTTGATTGTTTAACAAGGGTTGTCATTTGCTTTTATGTTCCTTTATATTTACAATAATGTGTTTTGGAAAAGCATAGTTGGGGAATGCTGAAATTGACATTTTTCTTATGAAAACTGCCTCATTTTATAGTCCTTCCAGGAGAGAGCCTGTGTGGTCTGATAGTTGTCTGCCAATTTTGGTGAACATCTGTCTGATAAACATTATCACTTCTGTTGCCAGCACTGAGAAGTGTATGATGGTCACTCTGCCCTCAGTATGAACAGCTAGCAGACTACCCACAAGAGACAGCAAACCAGAAGCTCCTTCTATCTGTGCTATTTGTTACTGAACTAGTGACTGTAAGTTGGTCACCTTCACTGTCTTCGTTCAGTCTGTGAATTTAGGCTTTTTCATATGCAAGGATGGGGTTGGTACTAAGGTCTGCCTTGCTTATAAAGGTGGGATGAACATTGAATGAGATGGAATCCAAAAGCCTTTGAAAATACAAAACCCTTCCGAAACACCATGAATGCAGGTGATACCACATCGTGGAGATAGAAAATACTTAGGAAGAGTCAGTGAGGAAAAGGGCTGAGACCCAGAACATTGCTGATCTCTAAGATTGTGGAAGCCCTGCAATGGCAGCACTGCCTTGGTAAGTAGTTACTGGTGGGTTAAAAATTCCCCCCACCTCCAGCGTATTTCACTGCTTAGGGCAGTGTTTGCCAAAGGGAGATAAAACTGTGGTAGCATATGAGAGGATTTTGTTGATTCATGGTTTTTTTTTTTTCCCCCAAGACAAGAGTCTCACTATGTCACCCTTGGTAGAGTACTGTGGTGTCACAGCTCACAGCAACCTCCAACTCTTGGGCTTAAGCGATTCTCTTGTCTTAGCCTCCCAAGTAGCTGAGACCACAGGTGCCCACCACAATGGCCAGCTATTCTTTGTTGTTGTTGTCGTTTGGCAGGCCTGGGCCGGGTTCAAACCCACCAGCCTCGGTGTGTGTGGCTGGCGCCCTAACTGCTGAGCTATGGGCTCCAAGCCTGTTGATTCATCTTGAAACAAGAAGAGCCTTTGGAGAATGTCTGTAAGAAGCGGAGAGAGAGCACATCTGGCATTAATTTCTGGTCTCTTATTCTTTCAGTTCGTTCCACATCATGGTATCAGTCTAATCTTTCTTTCCAGCTTAATTAGTCTTACCTGTCTCTCACATTTACTTGAGTACCTGTCTTGTGTCAGGCTCTGCTAGGGATCTAAAGTCCTTAAGGCCTTGCTGCCACCGAGTAAGGAAGACAAGTACGTAAACAAGTTGTCTTGGAACTGTCAGAATCCTTTGTAGCTTCCCATTGGCTGTGAGATAAAGTTTCAACTCCTGAACTTTAATTGGATTTTCCAATTCTCTGTCCCTCTATTCCAGTGGTTCTCAAACTGGGGGTTGTGACCCGTTTGTAACAGTGAAAATACATCCTGCGTATCAGATATTTATTTACATTACAATTCATAACAGTAGCAAAAATACAGTTATGAGGTAGCAGCGAAAATAATTTTATGGTTGGGGGTCACCACAACATGAGGAACTGTATTAAAGGGTTGAGGCATTAGGAACGTTGAGAACCACTGCTCTCTTCCTACCCTTTGTAGAGCTGAATGCATATTTCTTACCCTTTGCATAGCTGAATGTACATATTCGGGCCACACTTTTTCATGCTGCTACCATTTTCCAGCTTGTAATGTAGTACCTTTTCTTTCCGAGTATAGGTCCCATGCACTTCTTAACTTCCGAAGTATTTATTGTGCTGGGCTGTGGCAATGCAGAAGGTTCTAAAATCAAAGGATCTAAGTGGGAATTTCAGAGTCTTCTCCCTCCCTCCTGTGCACTTAGTGTCAGTGCCATGCGCAGTATTTGCCGCTGTAGCAGATGCTGACCTGTGATGTTGGCTGTGTGTTCTTTTCCAAGGTAGGTGGATGGCTCTGCAAGGGCAGGGACAGTGCTTGCACATAAGGCATTGAGTAAATGCTTGGTGATGGCGAAATATTCATTTCAGAATGGGCAGGGGAGGGACTGGGATTAAGTTTTTCCTAGCCTCAGCTCTCCTCAGTATTTCAGATTTTCTCAAGGTATTACTGTATCAAGTTTGAACAGCATGGTTTTTTGTTTTTTTTTTTTTGTTTTTTTGAGACAGAGCCTCAAGCTGTCATCCTGGGTAGAGTGCTATGGTATCACAGCTCACAGCAACCTCCAACTCCTGGGCTCAAGTGAGTCCCCTGCCTCAGCCTCCCAAGTAGCTGGGACCACAGGCGCCGGCCACAATGCCTGGCTATTTTTTGGTTGCAGCCATCATTGTTTTTGGCAGGCCCCGGCTGGATTCTTTCCCACCACATTAGGTGTATGTAGCCGGCGCCTTAGCCACTTGAGCCACAGGTGCCGAGCCAACAGCATGGTTATTTAATTGAAAGTTTCCAGAATGGCATTTACATTGACTTAACATTTCTAAAACCTACAAATTTTAGAGAAAGAAACCAGCTGATAATGGAAATTAAGAGCATAAAACACAGAAAATTTTACTAACAAAATTAAGGTGAAAAGCTAAATGTATATTCTGTAGAAACTGTTAATGTGAGAATGGAAAAGGTAAAGGAGAGTCATTATTTCCCCTTTTAAATGTTTCCCCCCCCAAACTAATTCCCCCTTGTTACAAAATTGCACATACTGAAGAGTAGAGTGAATGTAGAAAGTGAAAACCCCGTCCAGTCTGCCACCCGGAGGTGACCGTTACAAGTTTGGTGAATATTCCATCTGAATTTTTTGGTGTGTGTACAATAAAGTAATTGATATCTTTTTGGGGGGTTTCTTTCTTTGTTTTGTTTTTTTGAGACAAGAGTTTCACTTTGTCACCCTAGATAGAGTGCTCTAACGTCACAGCTCACAGCAACCTCAAACTCCTGAGTTCAAACAATTCACTTGCCTCAGCCTCCCAAGTAGCTGTGACTACAGGTGCCTGCCACAACACCTGGTTATTTGTTTCTAGAGATGGGGGTCTCGCTCTTGCTCAGGCTGCTCTTGAACTGGTAAGCTCGAGCAATCCACCCCCTTCAGCCTCCCAGAGCATTGATATCTTTGAAGGATACGTAATCAAATTGATGCAAGAAAAGGATACCAAGTTTAATATGTTTATTTAATACACAGGACTTCATCTTGCTCCTATAAACATTTTAAAGGATAGCCTATTTTAGTCCTGAAAATCCTTATTTCTACCTTGTGTGATGGTTGTTCAGAAATTTCCATCTTTTCAGCTCACACCATGTCACCACTCCACTAAAGAAAAAAAGATATTCTTTCTTATAGTAAAAAACAACTTTTATATAAAACTTCTGAATTTCACATTTATCAACTTAGTTTGGATTTTCAAAACTGGTATTTGTGAAGGTAGAGCTCAGAAGAGGAGTGGACGCCCATCTGCTCTGATCCTCTGGACCCCGTTCTCTATCAGCTCTCTGAAAGCTTGGGAAGGTAGTGGTTCCTTCCTCAGAGGCCTGCCTGGGCCTTTCCCAGATGACACCATTTCACAAAAGGGTTTCTTTTCAAAGACAGAATGTCTTTAAGACAAAAAGAGGTTCTTTGTCTTCTGTGTGTGTACATAATGGGTTCATTTCCTAACTTGACTTTCTTTCTGCTGATTCATTATGTGATCTAACAAGTTCTTTTTCTCAAGTCTAAAAAGTGTGGAGCTGATAACCCTTTATCAACTAAAGAGAGACTAAGACAAGCAGTTTGGAAACTAATAGAATGTTGGTGCTGGGACCTCAGTGGGATTTTGGAGCTCCTGGTCAGACCAGTGTTTGACAATTGAGCTGGTATACCACAGGAGGCTGGCCCACTCCCTCCCTAGGCTGGGCCTTTTGTGGGTCCAACTCATAAGTTCAGGAAGCTAATTAGATTCCTTCAGTGAGGATGGTAAGATTCTAAGGATGTGACTCTACAAACTAAAAAAAAAAAAAAACCTGATTGATAAACTGAAATCTCAGTTTATTAATTTATACTTAACCTTTGTGTGTCTCTGAAAAATGGAGGAAATAGTAGCACCTATTTCATAGGGTTATTACCAGCATTGAAATGAGATCATTGGAGCCATGTATTAATTAATGGAGTAAAGTTTGAATGCTTGGTAGCAGTGGGAGTGGTGAGAAGTGATTGGGTTCTGTACATAATTCTGTATTTTGAAGGTCAAGCTGATGGATGGGTTGACTGGATGTGAAGTATGAGGGAACTTTGGAGTTGTCTTGAACTCCTCTCTTTTTAGCCTGAGCATCTGGAAAGATGGAGCTGCCATTTTCTGAGATAGGGAACTATAGGAGGAAAGAGGGTATAGGGGTAAAATCAAGAGCTTGGTTTCAGGCTCGGCGCCTGTGGCTCAAGTGGCTAAGGTGCCAGCCATGTACACCCAAGGTGGTGGGTTCGAATACAGCCCGGGCCTGCCAAACAACAATGATGGCTGCAACCAAAAAATAGCCAGGCATTGTGGCGGGCACCTGTGGTCCCAGCTACTTGGGAGGCTGAGGCAGTAGACTTGCTTGAGCCCAGGAGTTGGAGGTTGCTGTGAGCTGTGATGTCACAGCATTCTACCCAGGGTGACAGCTTGAGGCTCTGTCTCAAAAAAAAAGAAAAAAAAAAAAAAGCTTGGTTTCAGATGCATTTACTTGGAGATGCTTATTAGATCTCCAAGTGGAGATACCGGGTAGGCAGTTCGAAAAAATCATTGTGGATTTCAGGGAAGAGGTCCAGGCTTAAGGTAAGAATTTAGGGATCCTAAGTATATATAATAAATGGTATTTAAAGTCATGAGATTAGATAAGATCACGAAGGGGTGATTATAGATAGAAATGCTTGGTATGGTAAGGGCCTCATAAATGTTGACAGTTGCTCCCATGATTATCCCTACTTGTATTGTTAGTATTCATTGGAAATATTACAGAACTGCCAGTGAATAAAAATCTCATTTTTTTTAGCATGAAACGTATTTATTTATTTATTTATTTATCGAGATAGAGTCTTACTTTATCACCCTTGGTAGAGTGCTATGACATCACAGCTCACAGCAACCTCTAGTTCTTGGGCTTAGGCAATTCTCTTGCCTCAGCCTCCTGTGTAGCTGGGACTAGGGGTGCACCACAATGCCCGGCTATTTTTTTATTGCAGTTTGGCTGGGGCTGGATTTAAACCTGCCACCCTCAGTATATGGGACCAGCATCCTACTCACTGAGCCACAGGCGCTGCCCTTGAAACCTCTTTAAGACACCAATGTTCTATGAGAAATTTCCAGAGGGAATGTGGTAGCAAGATCCAGGCAGTTAGATGACCCTAGTGAGTAGTGCTTCTTGAAGTTGGACACTCGGGAGCTTACGGCTTCAGGTGTTGGGATTTGATAGGCTTGGGTTTAAGGCCTGGCTTAGGTTTACTTTGTACTAGCAGTGAAACCACTTTGAACCCCAGCCTTTTCATTTATTTAAAAGAGATTACCTTGCAGGGATGTTGGGAGGATTCAGGGAGTGGAGACCCCTCCACTGTTAGGCACCAGGACTCTAACCCGACAGGTTACCTCTCTGGAGCTCACTGGAGATGATGGAGATGTTTTGTCTTTGTTGTGCTTCATTTTTCTTGTTTTCTCTTTATTTTCACTGATTTTTCCCTTACCCCATTGTGTAATATCATAGTATCATGCTCCTTTTTAAACCTTATTTCAATTATTTGCTCCCTTCTGTTGCTTGATGTGATTCATTGCACTTAATTAGTTTATAGTTTCTTTCTTTAATTACATTTTTTTTTTTTTACACTGTCTCACCCTAGAATGCCATGGCCACAGCTTGGCTCACAGCAATTTCAAACTCTGGGCTCCAGCAATCCTCCCATCTCAGCTTCCTGAGTAGCTGGGACTATAGGTACCTGCTACCACTCCCAGCTAATTTTTTTTTCTATTTTTAGTAGTCAGGGGGTCTCACTTTGCTCTAGTTCAGCTCTTCTCAACCTGTGGGTTGTGACCCCTTTG
>CAUYQV010050399.1:0-14446 GCA_963574575.1 Galagoides demidoff
AAATATCTTTTTACATTTTTTCCATATTATCATTCCATCAGCATAGCTCTGCAGCGACTAAAATCAGAGGGAAATACCAAGTTCAAGAACATCAAAAAGCATTCGTTGTTAGTATTAGCATCAGCCTGCCTATGACAATGAATATTCCATTAATACTATTCCATTAATACTTTTTTTTTTTTTTTTTTTGAGACGGAGCTTCAAGCTATCCCCCTGGGTAGAGTGCCATGGCATCACAGCTCATAGCAACCTCCAACTCCCGGGCTCAAGCGAGTCTCCTGCCTCCACCTCCCAAGTAGCTGGGACCACAGGCACCTGCCACAAGGCCTGGCCATTTTTTGGTTGTAGCCATCATTGTTGTTTGGCGGCCCGGGCTGGGGATTCGAACCCGCCACCTTAGGTGTACGTGGCTGGCGCCTTAGCCAATTGAGCCACAGGCGCCAAGCCCCATTAATACTTTTTTAATGGCAAAACCATTTAGCATTATGATAAATGGGACTTTGACTAGTTACAGAAATTGCAAGATAAAATTTGAAAGTGATTTTTTCTAATTATTTGGTAGTTTCTGTTATGGCAATTTTGTTCATCAAATGACGGCTGCCACACTGCTATGTTTATCTTATAAAGAGAGTCTGCGCTTCCCACACAATTCCTTCTCCTAATAGTGTCCTTCCCTATTGGTCCACTTAACAAAACCTGTTCAACCTTTAAGAAGACCCAGCTCTTTTGTCTGCCTATGCTGTTAAGTCCTCTTTCTCACTAGGATTCCCACAGACCTTTGTTCTGAGTACTGGGGGAGCCCTGATTATGCTGTATCAAACCTCTCTGTCTTCCTGTCTGTGTTACTAGACTATGAGCTTCCTGAGGGAAGGGATTATACCTTCTTTGCTACAGAACCTGAAACCATACCTGACATATGACACAGTGCTCCAGGAGATAAAGTCACCGGCTGCGGAAGTTTCTATTGGAATATACAGAACAGGAAGAATTTACTACTGTATTTCTTTCTCATGGCCTTCAAGGTCTTTTTGTTTGTTTTGTTTGGATGGCAGGGCTGTTTCCCAGGGGGTTTGGAATACATTGCAAGCTCCTGCAGGACAGGGAATTTGCTTAGTTCATATCTTCTGAGAGCCCCAAATGCGAGTGCTTTCTGGAGTGAGTGTTGAACGAGTCATTCATCTTTAAAGCAGGTGATAGTGTTAACTTAAAAAATAATATCGGCAGCTGAGTACAGTGGTTCAGGCCTGTAATCCCAGCACTCACTCTAGGAGCCTGAGGTGGGTGGATTGCCTGAGCAAAGGTGAGACCTCATCTGTATTAAAAATAGAAAAATTAATTGGGCATTGTGGCAAGGACCTGTAGTACCAGCTACTCATAAAGCTGAGACAAGATCTCTTGAGCCCAAGAGTTTGAGGTTGCTGTGAGCTATGACACCATGGCACTCTACTGGGGGCAACAAAGTGATACTCTGTCTCAAATAAAAAGAGTATATGTGTATATACTGTACTCTTATATGTGTATATGTGTACTCTTATACACTATACAGAGTATATATATCTTCATACACTCTCTCCATATATATGTATACTTTTTATATATAGGCTTGTCAATTATAAGTGTTATAATACAAAAAAGATACTCTTTATTCATAAATTCACTGTCTGATGCTAGAAATAATTGAAGATTATTTAAACATTCTTTGATTCTACGTAAGCCACAACTGAAACAAAAACAAACCAATATGCTAACACCGAGGACATTCCTAGTCTCTCTATTGTCTGCAAGGCATTCACTTATGTTCACTGAAGTATTTCCTTATTCTTTAACTGATAATTGATTATTTTAGGAGACTTACTGTACATACCCACACTGTCCATACACACTAAAGAGATAAAGGCAGATACTGGTAAAAATACAATTCTAGAAAATGCTGGTTGCTACTGCAGAAAGTACAAGCAGACCCAAAACTTGTTAGAGATGAGGGAGGCTTCAGGGAGGTGGATGGGTCAAGGAAGGAATCTTTGAGAGAATCTCATTTAAGCTGAATCCAGAAGCAGGAGGAGAAGTTGACAGTCACAGGACTGAAGGAAGGGAAGAGAGGAAACAGTTCAACCTTTCAAGTAGAGGAAGTCGTAAGGCAAAGTTCTAAGAACACAATTATTACACAGCATAAGCACAAGGTGTGTGGGGGTGACAATGGAGGGTGCAGGAGATACAAATTGAGCAATTGTTCAATTGCTATTGAAATAGCAAAGAAAAATAAATGGCATTCATTAAGTTTTCAGTTCTTTTTAAATTAAAATATATATTTTTAGTATTTTGAAAATTATTTTAGGGAAATAGAAAAACTTTCTTGATGTTTGACCTTAAAGGTTTGAAAATTATTGTAATTATCCAAACTTTTATTTACATAGATTGCTAATAAGTTATTTTCCAGGGGTTATGAAAGTTTGTGACTAATTGGTAGGATTGGTGCTCATGAATTGGAAGAGGTTAGTGGGTATGGTGAAAAAGTAATGAGAGGGAGCCTGAACTTTTGGTTACCCAGAATATACTCAATTTTCCAGACAAAAACCATGTCTTAGATTTCTTATTACTAAAAACGACAGCAACAAGAAGGAAAAGGATAGCTCACCAAGCTCTGGGCAAGTGGCGTGAGGAACGGACCCCACTAGAGGGATTGTACAGTTGGGTTCAGGAAATAGGAGCTCTCAATGTAAACCCCGGCTCCCGGCTGTTCTATGTAGATCACATAGGTGATAAGCTACTGTCTTTTGCAATCGTGCAACCCCAAACTAGTGGGGATCAACAAAGTCTGAATCCAGATACATCACCACGGTGACCATAACGCCAATCTGAAGCCAGAAAACAGACACGAAATCTTGCACAGAATGTATTGAAGTGGTCTCATGCAGTTCCCGGCACTGCGGAAGCAGAGACAGAGTAGGAGTCAAATGTCATTACATACAGTTTTATCATCCTGTTATGTAGATTTGCAGACAGCATCTCTCCACAGGTCATTTCCTTTACTTTATTCAAAGATAGTTATCTGCATGAAAAGCATGGGCTTCACATTCCAGGAAAGAAATTCCTTACTGACAAATGTGTCCTTATGATTTCAACTTTCTATGTGATCACAAATTGATTGCAACTGATTCTGTAAGATTCTTAGGCATTTTCATTCATTTTCTTGTTGGTGTTATTTTTAGAACATTGCAGGTAAGAAATAGATACCACATTTTCAGCTGTGGATATCTGCCTCTATATATTTTTTCATAAATAATAAACTGTAGGCTTAAAATACCAGGAAGCCAGTTTGTGGCATAGCACCATATTGTATTAAGGTAGTCCCTCGGTTTGATGGAATAATATAGAAATAATTAGTATAGGATTGATATTTGCAAGAGATAAGTTACAAGGAACCTTATGGGGAAAAGATTAAAGAGTTAGAGAGCTGTGTTGCTGATTATAAATTGCCTACTGAGAAAGTCTACTTTTTTCCCCTTACCTTTTGGCAAACGCAAACAAACCAAAAATTTGTGAAAGAATTTTTCATTTGAATTAGTGATATGTAGGCATAAAGTGACTCACAATTAAAAAAGCCATTATCGTTTTAAATCTTTCTTATATTAACATAAAATGGCAAATCTTGTTTTAATGCATAGCTTCCCAGTTCAAACACTGTGAGTTCTTATAGATTTATAAAAACCAGTCATTTGTTATTTGAAATCTGGAAGTGCTGGTCAAACATCTGAACGTAACAAACAAAGATAATTAACAACCTTTATATTAAGAACATTTCAAGCCCCCAATTGTATTTCTTTACATACACCTAGATATAAACTATATTCATTATCAATGATTTAGTCTGTCAACAACTTTTAGAGATGTGAGAAAGGATAATAGAATCAACTTAATTCTGAGAGAAAGAGGGAGGAAGAGAAGTCACTGTCAAATATTTTTCATGAGTAAAGTCCACTCTTTTATTTATATTCAGTTTGCACTGGATCCCTCATTAACATATGCCCTTATTCATCTTTTCATTAGTAGGGAATCATGCAACCTAGAAAGAGACAGACAGACACTGTGAGCATTCCTACACAATAGGTCGGAGGACAGAGTTGTCTTGTTTGTATAACTTTAGCCTTTTTGATATTACTGAGGAGTAATTGAGCACCCTGACAGGGAGCACGCCTGAATTAATGATGTTGGGATGATGAATGAGCAATTCAACTAAAGCTTCCTTTGGATAGGCAAACAGTCGTAGGCGTGTGTGAACTACTCTCCAGGCAGCTGGGGAGTAGGTCAAGTCAATGCCATTCTTTGCCTGAAAGTACTTTCTGTTCTAGGCATGGGGTCCTTTCAAGGCAGCAAGAAGTATCACACAAATGACTCAGCCTCACGCACAGGTGCTGGTTGGATTCAGTCCTTGGACCTGGGATCGAAGCCTATTCAGATTATCAGTGAGATGTTTAAGAATTCCTGTCCAGGATGGAAAACAAAGCAAGCATTCTTTCCTTTTTTTTTCTTTTTTAAATGTTTCAGATGGTTTTCCATGATCCTTTTATAGTGCAAATTCTCTATTTTCCTAAAATTCATAGTCAAAGTACTGCCTTAGACGACTGACTTATTAACTGTTTCATTCCTCTTTGTGACATTACCAAACTATCCTGTCTAAGATTTCCTGTCGCTTCACATATCAAAATGGTGATCAGAGAGATAATCGAAGTCCCAGGGATATTTCCAGAATTAAAGAGGTAACACATGAAAAGTTATGGTAAAATCTTTGGGATATAGAAAGGCAATCATCTGCCAAATACCCGAATCCGAGAGTTAGCTCTCCTGAGCATTTTGTTTTCATTCTCAACTGATTCTGGTAGATAAATTATTAAAGCTAAAAATGTAAAATCTTAACTAAAATGTCTGTATGAAAAACTAGAACACCGTTAAGGAGTTTTAGGCGGAGGATTTTATGGTCTGTGCCAGCGGTTTCCTAATTCTATTTTATGGGCCCTGCTTCAGATCAGTGACGGATGTACATCTTCACGGAAGGGCAGCAGAACTTGGGGAAGTCAGAGGCAAAGTCATATATCTGATTCTTTAACATCAGGTAACTCACTTCTGAAACTTTGTCCTTGTGGAGTTAATTAGATTGCCCTGGTTTCCGCTCTCCTTTTGAGTTCGTAAAGAGAATTAATGATCGCAAATTGAACAAGTACTTCCAGATTCTTTTGTGGTGATGGATAATCATTTAGTGGATGGAACCACGTGTTTGGCCATTTGTAAACTCATAGCCTGATTTAGAAATCGGCAGGATGAAAAAATAAATTAAATGCTCTGTTGAGATAAAATTTGGAATGTGTTTGGTGTATTAAAGGATTATTTTTCACTCGTGTTATTTTTCCATCAGAGGTACTTTAATACATTCAAACTTATGCCAAATTGACCCTTTATCAAATTAATAAAGGGCCACAAGATGGGAATTGTGGTAGGGGGAAAATATATATGACTACTCAGGAATCATATGCGGATGGTCATAAAGATTCTTAGCTTTCTTTATTGCTGCCATAATTAACATTACCCTTGTGAAACCCAAGGCTAGTTTTTGAGGTATCTTCAAGGCTCCGAATTGCAGTGGATCAGCCGAGCCACCCAGACCAGTGGCTCATACCAAAGGACTGACTCCACTGCTCTTGCAACCCCTGCCCAAGTACTAATTTAGAAAAAAAAAGACAATTTCTGCATCGCCATGGTTTTATCCTAAACCTGACCAATGAGCAGGTCCAGGTGCCTATCTCTCAGCCATCAAAACTATCTTTAAAACAACTCTTTCTCCCAAATCCTCAGGAGTCAAATCTGAGAACTTCCTCCCACCGCCTCACAAGGCACCTGCCAAGTTAAACTCTTTCTCTGCTGTGATCCCTGCTATCTTCGTGTCCCGGCTTCCTCTTAGCAGGGACAATGAACCTCAGAAGGTTGTAACGATATAACAACAAGAAAAGCATGGTCTGAAGTCTCTATTTCAAATTATTTTGAAAGAATATAGAGCCAGAAATGTCATTTTGAGGTAGGGGTAATCCTTTAACTACTATTATTAAATAAGCTTATTGCTTCCTAAATTCAACAGTATCAGAACATCAAGAACAACATTTAATGTTCTCTTCATAGTGGCTGGTGTCTTCACAACAAAGTGAAATTTAATGCCATGTATAAATATCTTATTGTCATAATAAAGTAAAACCATAATTTTAGTCAGCATCATTTTAAGATCTAGCTTAATGTTATCCTAATTGAAAGAACTAATAATATACTAAGAATAAATATAAGAACTAATAATTTTAATCAAAGTATCACAAACTTATATTGTAAGGAACTTGTAGAAAGAAATCTTATTTCCACATGTTAATGGCTACTATTTCCCTGAATGTACTATGAGTAAAAATTCTTTCTTTTTATAAATTTGTTTTAAATCTGTAAACTTTTGCTTCAATTAACTGTTAAGTCACTGCCAAGCTTGACTGTAGTCAAGAAACTATACACCTTGGGGAAAATATTCTGGTACTTTACCAAGTATTGCAATGAAACAAATACTCTTAATCATTTCCAAGAATGTATTATTTTTAAAATTTCTTCTCTCATAATATTCTCAGTTTTTGACTACAACATATGTTGAGGGATAACTTTATCTAAGATTTTCTTTGGAGTAGGTAGGGTGGCATCTGAATGTAATTAAATCAACTTTATCTCCTATAATAGGAATACAGTTAAAATATAAAGGCAAAGAAAAGGATAATTGATAAAATAAAGCATTCTGAAAATAGTTTTTCTTGGTGATCTCTGACAAGATGTTACTAACATTTCAACTGTCAACAAAGAACTAGTCAATAAAATGATGGTAACATTGGCCAGATGTTTACTAATGTTTAAGTTACTATTTTAGTAACTTTTAAAATTCATGTCACAAACATTATGAGAAGCATAGTATGTTGTTAAAAATATAACAGAAACATGTGAAGTAACTTGCAGGTTTAGAGAGGAATATAATATCAAATTAAAACGCAGAAAAAAATTATGCAAATTAATCAATAATTCAAATCAAAATCAAAATAATTGGTAATGACATAGGAGTTCAGAGAAAGAAGAAAGAAATTTCTGAAGCAAACCAAGTGAAGATGGACCAGATAAGCAAGAACTGGAGAGAATGGGCATAATTTGTACAGATAGAGGAAGAAGAACTTTCGGAAAAAAGTGAGTAACATAAATAGAAGCCTGAGATCAAAAGTCTGTTGTGTTTAAATGAGAGTCTGGAAACCATAATGGTCTCAGTGGAATATTTATAGTAGTGTGAAATGAGGTTAGGTAGAGTTTTGAAAGCCAAGCTGAGGTTTTGGAATTTATACATGAGTACTATGAAATTATAAGAAGTTGTAGAAAAAAAACCCTACCCTGCTGATGCTAGTGGAAATTGGTTCAATATTTCAGAAAATTTTCATATCCTTTGACTCAAAATTGCCACTTCTAGGAATTCACCCTAGGAAAAAAAATCAGAGGTGATTTAAAAAGGAGTTTTCTATGGTATTCAGAATACCATAGAAACTGAGTTTGGGAAACTGAGTTTCAACTTGATCTCCAATAATAGGAATACAGTTAAATAATGATGGTTCTAGGAATATGAAACATTCGTTAAACCTCTTATTTTGTTTATTTATTTATTTATTTCTGAGACAGAGTCTCATTATATTACCCTTGGTAGAGTGCCATGGCATCACCTCTCACAGCAACCTCAAACTCTTGGGCTTAAGCAATTCTCTTGTCTCAGCCACCCAAGTAGCTGGGACTATAGGTGCCCACCACAACACCTGGTTACTTTTTTGTTACTGTTGTCATTGTTGTTTAGCAGGCCTTGGCCAAGTTCTAATCTGCCAGCCTCGGTGTATGTGGCTTGGCCCCTTCACCACTGAGCAATGGGTATCTAAACCTCTTATTTTAGAAACCTATTTATAACACAAAAATGAAATACCCTTTCATTAGCAAATTAGGTTAAGAGCAGATATTGATAGTATTAAAAATACCCAAGAATATTAACTGTGGTTATCAACATCTTTTGTTCTTTTTCTGGATTTATACATTTTGTCCACAGAGTATATACAATTCTGTAGCATTTGTTTTTAAATCAATCAATAACTTGAGGCAAGATATTATCATAAAGAATTTTATATTTTAGAAAGACCAATTCTTGAATGTAAAAGTACAGAGGTGATATGTCGGGAAGCAGGATCATACCTAATTGTACAAATGTGAGAAGACACTGGAATGAAAGAAATGGAGAGGTGTGGGGCAGTGCCTGTGGCTCAGTGGGTAGGGCACTGGCCCCAAATACCAAGGGTGGAAGGTTCGAACCCATCCCCAGCCAAACTGCAACAAAAAATAGCCAGGTGTTTAGCGGGCGCCTGTAGTTCCAGCTACGCAGGAGGCTGAGGCAAGAGAATCACCTAAGCCCAAGATCTGGAGGTTGCTGTGAGCTGTGATGCCCCAGCACTCTACCGAGGGTGACAGAATGAGACTCTGCCTTAAAAAAAAAAAAAAAAGAAGAAAGAAATGGGGAGGTGAAGGAGACATGGTCTTGGATGAATATGGATATAGGTGAGAGGAAGAAATATCACCAAAATCTCAATCCTCCATAACTGATGACATTAAAAACCAGTCCTGGGAATGATAAAAACAATAAGGATTTTAGTATTCTGCTATTAAATTTTCAGACGATGAAAGATGCCCCAGATACAGGAATGGAGCTTAAAAGGAGCTAAAATATGCCTTTAAGGATCATCACATGTAATGTTAAACTTTTCGAGATGACCAGTTTCATAAAAAAACAAACAGAAAATTGGAATGCAGAAAGAATAGATGCCCAACACTGAAACTTGAAGAATAAAGTCCAGAAATGGAGGAGGATAAAATAGCAAACCAACCAAAGGAAAGTGGTAATGAGGACATGGTGGGAGAAAAGAGTAATTTCCAAAGTCATTGGAAAGCCAGAGAAGGAAGGGAACATTTCATGATGTCAGTCCTTGGTGTAAAATATTGTAATGAGAAGAATGTGTTGCAAAACAAGTCATTGAAATAGGCTAATAATAAGGCAATTGATGTGGGAGAGGCTGTCTACTTCCTTGGTAATTGCAGAATTCAAGATGGATTAAAATCTACTGTTTAATTTTGAGTACGCCCTGGACCAGCTATACATGTTTGGAAATTGTTTCCCTACCTGCTTACAGTACATCTGCATGATGGCGTCAATGGAGAAACTGCTGAAGCTTTCACTACTTTTTTTTTCAGCCAAATAGTATAGCTATCATCAAAAATTTCACAACTTTCCAATCTTCAGTTCCATGGGATATTACTAGCATAAGAGTTGCACACACAAAGTGTTCTGGAATAAATTAATTTAGGGAAACGGTGAGTAATAATGCAACGTTAAGAGGGTGTCTTCAAAGAAAGACTTCATGTAATTGTTATTTTTATATTCACTGTGAATGTCCAGCAGTGGGCTTTAGAAGGAAGAGATTCCAGAATTCATTAAGCATAGAACTCATTTTTCCTGGAGCACCTCTCAGACTAGTTTTCTTTGGACTGAACAATGGGAAATCATGACAGACGACTGTTTTTGAGAAGTACAGCTTATTCCCTCCCCCTATGATCCCCTGTTCTATACCTTCAGTTTTGATCTCTTTATGTTCAGATGATTATTAATACTAATTTTTGTTCACTTATAGGATGTGTTCTTTTCACAAGTTTTTTTTTTTTTCTTTCAGTTTTTGGCCAGGGCTGGGTTTGAACCCACCACCTCTGGCATATGGGATGGGGTTGGTGCCCTACTCCTTTCGGCCACAGGCACCGCCCTTTTCACAATTTTTATTTGGAATCACTTACAAAATGTTTTTCAGAGGGTCGCTACAGCCAGCATAAGAACAAATAGATGCTCACCTTTTCTTCAACAATAATATATGATTTTGATTTTTGACTATATTTAACATTTCAATGTTTTAGTTTTGGAAGAGCTATGTATTTTCAGTACACAAGCCTCTCCCACATCAATTACCTTATTAATAGCCTATTTCAATCTATAGTAAATATTTTAATTATAATATAATCTGAGGAAAGATATTTTAAAATGAAGATATTAACCTCAAATTTAATATTTCCTTTTCCTTTATCCCACAGGTATGTTTTATTTTTCAGCCATGTACCTAAACTGGATTACCCTTTTCCTCTTTCTCTACTTGCTGACTTTTACTTCCTAAGCCTCCTTTCATCAGGAAGATGTCTACGATTTCTAAGATGAATATTCCCGGATACCCTGTGCCTGCTATCACTAACTAATTTACCATTCTGGATTATAGTTTTGACCCTGGATATGTTCTGAACAACTACCTGAGTAACATCTAGCATCTAGTTTTTGCTTAATAATTGGTGAATGAATGAATGAATGATTGAATGAGTTTTTTAAACATTTATGAATTTGAAAACTATAAGGAATTTGACTAAAAGAGGTTCCATCAAGGTGAAGTGACTCAGAACTACAAAATGTATTCTGTACTTCTTGACCAATTTTTTTTTTTTTTTTTTTTTGAGACAGAGCCTCAAGCTGTCCCCCTGGGTAGAGTGCTGTGGCCTCACAGCTCACAGCAACCTCCAACTTCTGGGCTCAAGCGAGTCTCCTGCCTCCGCCTCCCAAGTAGCTGGGACCACAGGTGCCCGCCACAATGCCTGGCTATTTTTTTGGTTGCAGCCATCATTGTTGTTGTTTGGCGGGCCCGGGCTGGATTTGAACCCACCACTTTAGGTGTATGTGGCTGGCACCTTAGCCACTTGAGCCACAGGTGCCGAGCCTTCTTGACCAATTTGTCTGGGAATTTTTTCTCCGTGAAGAACTGTTCCAGAATATAAGGATTTCTATTTAAAGCTCTAACTTACAAATATGAAACAAGAAATGTTTCCCAGTATCTCATCTCACGTCTTTCCTTTTTCCCCCATCTTTACTTTCCTTTCCTTTAAAGTGAACAGATGGGCCGTTCCAAAGTTTTTACAAATCTACTTGCTGAACATTCTTACAGACTAAGCAACAATTGAAAATGAAATCCAACAGTTGTTTTACTGCTCTCCCATCAGCCGGAGCAATAAAGTGATTCCACGGGAGAATTGTTGCCACTAGAAATTGTGGCAGTGCCATTTCCCCTGCCCCTCTACTTTCATATGTGGTAATAGGTAATTTCTTCTTATTTTTTTTTCCTCTTCCTTATCTTCTGCATATAACCATGATTTCAAATTCTTTTAGCTGAAGAAACTTCCTTCAAAAATTATCTCATGGATAGTTCTCGTTTCAGAAGAGTAGAACTCCTCTGGGTGGCAGTGGGGGTGACGTAGAGGGGGGTTCACTCCAGTCGCCCTGTCTGGACCCTCAATAGTGATACCTGAGATGTATTCAGGGAGCACAATTGCATAACCACTGGGCTGAAAGTTTCACCGTTCCCTAAGGAATATCTGACTTTCTAGCTGACATTTAAATCTGAAGTCTGCGATTCTATGGCAGGGCTTGATAGGCTTTCTAGTTGTGGCCAATATCTCAATGCCAACAATCCAAATATATAATTTTTAAAGTCATTTGATACACTGAAAACATGGTATCATCCTACGGTTTGTTTGTTTTACAGAAGATCTCTAAATTGTGGGTATTTTTTCCTGAAAATAACTCTGTAGATTTAGAACAAAAATAATAGAGGTCTAGACAATTTAGAGGATTAATACAAATGAGACATAAAGAGATAAACCTCTAGGCCAGTAATCTGAATCCTTGCCAGGACAGTAATAACCAAAATTGTCAGCCTCTGACAGCTTTCTGATAGATGGTAGAAAATGTGGTAGAACTTTCTATCTAGTTCACATTATGCAGGTGTCCACATTAAAAAAAATCATAATTGGCACTAATTAAGACCATTGTTGGCAGCTTCAGCAAAAAGGCCAGACACTGAGTGGGCAGGAAGATCTGCTTGGCCTCTAAGCCCTGGAGTTCCCGGCAGGTCACTGCTGAATTGCATTAACAAAGCTAAGTTATTCTTACTCTTCTAATTTTGTAGACAGAGAAACAAATTTTCTGCTGCCAGCAAAATAAGCAATTCCAGTAAATCTATCACTATACATTTATCACATACGTTGAAAGGCCGGCATCAGGACCATCTGTGATAACATACAGGGTGTCCCCTGTGAGAAAGCAAAGACAGACTCATGGACACAGGTCTGCACAGGTAACATCACGATTCATCAAGCCTGTGATGGGCCCCTGCGCTGGATGACCATGCGTTTTGCAATTAAGACTTATTGTAAATGCCTTTATTATGGCCTTGGTGTTTCAAAGTGATACGTAATATTTGCTACCAGATCTATCTGTGATTTTCACCTTATTTGTACAGGAAAATGAGTTGACGCTTAAACTTACTGTCTTGGGATTCCCACCCTAAATAGTATCTTTGTATTTTTTTCGTGATGATAAGATTGTCTGCATAAAAGACTCTCTTTGGTTGGGGAGAGTAAGGGCGTGTCTATGTAGGCCAATCAATGCAAAAGGAGCTTGAGGCTGGTTTTCGATAAATTGCAAATTCTTCAGTTTTACGGACCCACAATCAATTTTACATTCAGATGCAGGCCTGGGTTGGGGGGTGGGAGAAAATAAAGCTCTGAAGTGGGGTACCTAATCATAGGAAGGTTTGCAATTTTGTTAGGAATAATAGAGAGGCAATATTGGGAGAGCTGTGGGGTTAATGAACACGGATGTGGCTTTCATGTGCAAATTTCTTTTGATTAGATGAAACAACAATTCCCAGAGTTGGGACTGGTGTCCACACACTCAGGCCTGCATCTGCATGTAAATGGCTTCATTAGAGGCCAGATCGGTGTGCACAGATGAACTGTGTAAGGCACTCAAAGGGTCTCTGCTTCATGAGCCACTTTCTCGCTGTGATTCTTTCCTGCTCAGAAATCGGTGGTATATTTCTCCTTGTGGCTAGAGCTGTTGAATAAAGGGATAGTGTGAGAACAAAAAAGGGTGAGAATGTTGGACTGCTAACATATTTAGCCTCTTTTCCTTATTCTTATAGCTTGCAGATTGGAAACATATCCCTTTTTATTTCCAAGTAATATTAAACTTCCTCAACTTTACCTTGCAATTTTCAAGGTTAGTGGGTTTTTTTTTTATATTTTACCATGTGTTAAATGCAGACAGGAGAACAGCCTTTGTGAGGATCAAGGGCATCGCTAAATTTACAAAGAACTTGGCTGTCTGTTCCTTCTACCTAGGTTGACCTGGACCTCTATAACTCCTGGCTTTCTTGTGATTCAGGACTTAATACCAAGGAGAACAGTCTTTTTATAAGATAGAAAGGAAAAATACATGCTTAATATTTGCTAATGACGTCTTAAAGTTTTGTAGTTTAACTTCTATATTTAGGACTAAATTAATTTCAAGGTTTTTTTTTTTTTTTTTTTTGTCTGTGTGTGTGGTGTGAAGTAAGAGTTCAGTGTTTTCTTTTTCCTATTTCTGAATATTGAGCTATTCTAACACATTTATTTTTTACTATTTTATTGCCTTAAAAACTTATTAAAAATCAAGTGAGCATATTTGTTGGCTTATCTTTCTTTGGGTGTTTCCTATATTCTATTGATCCACATGTCTTCTTTAAGTTGGGACCACATTGTCTTGATAATTGTAACTTTAGAGTAATCAATATATTAAGAGTCTTAAACTTTTCTCAGTGGGGTTTTATAGTTTTCAGCGTACATGTCTTATAAAAACTTTGCTAATTTCTCAGAAGTATATTATCTTAGATGTGTTTTTTATCACAATTTTTTAAAATTATATTTTTATTAAATCATAACTCTAAAAATCAATGCATTTATGAGCTACCATGTGCTGATTTTATATATAATCTGGAATGCTTACATCAAGCTGGTTAACATAGCCTTCACCTTACTTAATTATCTGATGTGTTAAGACATTTATACTCTACTCTTAACAGATTTGACAGGTACCCTTGCATTGTGCATAATAGGTGAGTTCCCACCAATTAATTACCCTCCCCACTCCCTTCTTCTCCAACTTCTTTTCTCTCCTTCTTTCTGGGTTATAGTTGTGTTTTATCATTTGTATGAAAGTGTGGGTGATTATATATTGGTTTCATAATAGTTCTGAGTACATTAGATACTTTTTATTTCATTCTTGAGATACTTTACTAAGAAGAATATGTTCCAGCTCCAGCCATGTAAACATAAAAGATGTAAAGTCCCCATCTTTTTTATGGCTGCATAATATTCCATGGTATACATATACCACAATTTGGGGAACACTTTTGCACTGCTGGAGGGAATGAAAGCTGATATGTTCCTTTTGGAAAGAAGT
>CAUYQV010050402.1:0-23427 GCA_963574575.1 Galagoides demidoff
TAAAATAAATTAGTGTTTTTTTTTTTTTTTTTTTTTGGCGAGGCTGCAACCTGTGGGTGATGGGAAAGATTACCTATATATCTGTCTAACAAGGGTAAAAGTGAACTTTTCTAGAACCAGAATATAAATGTGTTGATACAATGATTAACCAAATGATATGAAAGTTATGTTAACCAGCTGGATGAAGATGTTTCAAATTGTATATGAAACAGCACAATGTACCCCATGTTGGCATCAATGTACGCGGAAATCAATTAATAAAAAAAAAACAAACTTTTAAAAAAAAAAAAAAAGTCTCTTATTTTTGCTAGGTATTTTGATTGGTAATTGGAACACAGTGCTGAGAAACATAGAATCTTTGCCCCTATGGAAGAAAACAAATACTAAACACATAACAGCAAGAATGAGACCAATGATCAAAAGTATCACAAGCATCACAGGGAAAATATATCAGATACTGTGAGACTCGGTTATAAAGAAAAGTAAGCTAAGAATAGGCAGAGGAAGTTACATTTACACACAGTGGTAAGTGCAAGAGGGATTGGATGTGGGTACAGAGAAGAGAGGAGAATGGCACAGAGGAGGAAGGACATGGGATAGTACTGGGTGAGGGAGGACTTTGAGACATTTGGGGATGGTGAGCCGGGATGGTGGTGAGAGAACCAGCACAAGATGAAGGTGAAGGGCAGCTATGTCCTGAAGAATATCATGGGGCATATAAGAACTTTTATTTAATTTCCTATACACAATTAAAACCTATTAGCAAGGTGTTAAGCAAGGGAGTAAGTAGTGTGATCAAATTTGTCTTTTTAAACATCTCACTAAAGCTAAAAGAGAATGAATTATGGGCACTAGAGGGACCTATTCAGTCTGGGTAACACGGGATTAAGCTTTGGTCCGGGAAAGTGGCAGTGTTAATAGGGATAAATAAATGAATTTAAACTGTATTTAGGAAGTAGAATTAAGAGTGTTTAGGGTGACTCAAGTGAGCTGGAATAACTGGGTAAGTTCGTGATGGGAATGGAATGGAAGGACGGATAGTTCTATGTGGAGAAAAAAGGGAGGAGCTGTTAAGGAAGGCCCAGGTGCGCACACTTGGTAAAGGTGGTGTGGAGGATGGTGATGGTTATTGATGGGCTTAGATAGACACAGAAATCAGAATGTCTGAATGTTAATATCTTGATTCTATAGAAGAATGAGGGGCCATTTGAACAAGCACATTTTATATTAACAGTATTTCTCTTAAAATGAAGCACAGGGTGTATTAGAATTAGAAGAAAGAGAGACAAACATACTGATTATAAAACTATGGCAAAAAGTAAGCAAAGGGGGCGGTGCCTATGGCTCAGTGAGTAGGGCGCTGGCCCATATACCATGGGTGGCAGGTTCAAACCCAGCCCCAGCCAAACTGCAACAAAAAAATAGCCCGGCATTGTGGCGGGTGCCTGTAGTCCCAGCTACTCGGGAGGCTGAGGCAAGAGAAATCGCCTAAGCCCAAGAGCTGGAGGTGGCTGTGATCTGTGTGACACCACGGCACTCTACTGAGGGTGATAAAGTGAGACTTGGTCTCTAAAAAAAATTTAAAAAGTAAACAAAGGACAACCTACTCCCAATATGAAAATGCATGTATTGATATTTCACAATATGAAGTATAAACAGCCAGCAAACTTACGAATAAGTGATTAATTTTAGCAGTAATGAAATAGGCTGGTAACTGTATGTAACAAGACACCATTTAAGTTATGCAATTGAAAAAATATCATTTTTAAATGATAACATTGATTTTTTTTTTTAAAGTGCGATAAAACAGATACACACTGCTGGAAATAGGATCAGAAAGAAATGTTATAATATCAATTTAAATTTCAGTCACTTTTCTACCTCTTTGCATTATCTTTAAAAACCAATAAAAGTTTCACACAAACTTGTACACACAGATGTTATTTACAATAAGAAGAGCTAGTAATAAAATACATAGTCAATAGTGTCCATTTAAACATACAAATTTTGTATATTTATGAAAAATAAAATACATATTTTAAAACCACAGTTTTCACCCACTCATAATAAAAGTTACACTTCCAATCCTTTGTTTTAAGAATTTCTATTGTCTTCTTTGTTTTTAATAACTGGAAAATAGAATAAATTCTACTTCGAAAAGCCACTGTGATAGTTTATTGCAGAATTAATAACTAGATTGGTGATGATAAGGATAAAAAGGAAACAAAGAGGTATGAGAAACTTTTGTGGGAAAAACTAATACAATTCAGTGGCTTAATAGTCTAACAGAAGAATAGGACCATATTTAGCTTCTGGGTGATGAGAAAATAGCAGAGATCTGGTTAAGAAAAAAGTTCATAACCTTATGGGGAGGCAGATGAAAAGTTTAGTGCTGGAAACATTTAATGAAAAATATTCTACAGAAGAAATAAAACTGGAGCTTAGGGAAAGGGTCAAGTGGATAAATTGGTAGAAGAGAAGAGAGAGAAAGAATATGAGAATACGGAGGACTGGACCTAATATCCTACTGATCAAAAGCTTGCTTTTAGCATTTCAATAATAGAGATAATAGGATTTGTATTTAAAGTCAGTAACTAGAAGACTAATATTTTTTGACAGCTGCATATACACTCACTGGACGAGATTATAAATTAACTTGCTTAAAGCTATTTACTTTAGTTATGTCTGGGCACTCTGGCTTTACTGCGGAGACATGCCAGATGTAATTTACATTATGTAGGTATTAAGGACAGATCTTGTGATGTTGCTGGCTACGTTTCAGAAAGAAAGTTTTTGATTTTAAGAAATTTTCTAAGTAGTACTTCTTAATGATTACTTATTCAACTGGTTTCTTTTGGCATACATTGATTTTATAAACTAATATCTTATGACTGCACTTTACATGAAAGATGGGAAGAATGTTAATTGGGGGTGATTTTCTAGCTCTTGATTCAATATGTGAAGCACCATAAAATCTATTTTAGCACTTGTTTATACAAGAGTTCAATATTCTTTAATGCAAATATTTCAAGTCAAATATAAGTAAAATACTCAAGTAATATTGGAAATTTTAGAGGAAAATTATTTCTTTTAAAACTTCAAATATGAGTAGTATAATTAGATATCTGCAAAATAATTATGAAATAAATTTTTTCCTTTTATTACACTATAAGGGCAATTTCCTTATTGGGAATTGACAATGAGTTGGTTGATAAACAATTGTTTAGTGAATGAATATGTCTTTTATCATCTTTATCCTCTTAATAAGAGGTACAATAAAGCTATGGATATTCATATTGTTTGAACATTTAAAGTAGGAAAGGAATTCTAATAAAAGGTCACAGCTCCTAAATCTAAATCTTTCCCATAAAATTTTATTTTGAAAACTATCGGCTCACAGAAAAGAACTGTCAGTAAGTAAACACAGAGCTATCACCCCGATTCTATTATTAACCATTTTTATGCTTTCTTGATTACATAATTAACAGTCCCACTATCTACCAATCCAGCTTATTCTCTGATGTTTTTCTAGTAAGTTGTGGATATGAATACACTCTCCAAACATTTAATGATGCAACACCTTAATTATGGTCAAGGTAAAATACAATTAATTTCGAATTATGTAAGTGTACCATTTGATCAGTTCAGGAATGGCTCATGGACCAACACTGTGTAGAACTCAACATTCCCATGAAGATGCAGGAGATTACTATAAATCCAGAAAGTTCCCTCATTCTCTTCCCTGTCAGACTTTGCTCCCACAATTCACGAGACAACCACTATTCTCAAGTTTTTTTCTGTAGCTTACCATTTTCTGGTCCAAAACTTCAAATAGATTATATACTATGTATCCTTTTGTGTAAGATTTTTTTTTTCACTCAGCCTAGGTACTTGAGATTCCTCCTTTTCATTGATAAATAGTATCTTGTTGCACAGATAGGCTACCATTTATTTATTCTTCAATTGAGGGCATATGGGCTCTTTTTTATTTTGAGCTATTATGAATAAGCTACTATGAATGTTCTTGCATATTTTCTGTGTAGGCATGAATGGGTGTTTTATTTTCCCTTGAATAAATTGTGGACCACTCAGTAGGTGTGTGCTTAAGTTTATAAAAGCTGCCAGACCTGTTTTTGAAAACCAACAACGTATAAGAGCTCAGTTTGTTCTCTGGGTTTACCCACATTTGATACGTTCAATATACTAACCATTCCGATAGATGTGAGATATTTTAAGTTGTACCAGTGTTCCTATGTTCTTTTAGAAGTCACAAAGCATTTAGAGCATTTCAGTTTAGTTAGAAAGAATGCCAAAACACATGCAATGCTATAAAACTGATGTTTCTTTATCGCCTTCCTTTATGCTCTCATCTGCAGGATACCAGAGCAAGTCTCAGTGCTTTCTTGTTTAAAAATAAAAAAGGAGCGTGAGGAGAAAGGAGATTTAGGTGAGATAGCCTCTCACCAGTTTCTATAGATTTCATCAAGAGTTAAGAGGGAGTCTGAAAGATCTGCGTTCTCCAATAAGGTCACCTCTTGAGTACATTGGATACTTGCATTTCTATTCTTGTGATACTTTATTAGGAAGAATGTGGTTCAGCTCCTTCCAGGGAAATACAAAAGATGTAAAGTCACCATCTTTTTTATGGCCGAATAGTATTCCATTCCATACATATCCCATAGTTTATTAATCCATTCATGGGCTGGTGGGCTTTTGAGTTGCTTCCAGTATATTTAAGTAGGGGTCTGGGGAGAGGATATAAAGGGGAGAGAGGAGGATGGGCAGGGAATGGTGAGCTCTCACTTGATGGGCGAGTTGTGAGTATATACAGCACACCCTTGGATGAAGGGCTCAACTACAACTTGAACTTTACCTTAGAAACACAAACACTGGGACCTAATCATTTCATTCACACCCTCCTATTAATCTGAATTTATAAAAAAAAGCAAAAAAAAAAAAAGAAAGAAAAAAACAAAAGATCTCCTCTTGGTGGCCTCAAAAACATCAGTTGTCATTAGAATAAGAGGACACAGTACACTGTAATTTTTTTTTTTTTGAGACAGAGTCTAACTATGTTGCCCTCTGTAGAGTGCTGTGGCATCATATTTCACAGCAACCTCAAACTCTCAGGCTTAAGTGATTCTCTTGCTTCAGCCTCCCAAGTAGCTGTGCCTACAGGTGCCTGCCACAATGTCTGGGTAGTTTTTGTTGTTGTTGTTGTTGTAGTTGTCATTGTTGTTTAGCAAGCTTGGGGTGGGTTCGAACCCACCAGCCCCAGTATATGTAGCCAGAGCCCAAACCACTGAGTTATGGGCATCAAGCCTACTCTGTATGCTCTTGATAAAAGGCTCATCCTTTACTTTCCCAAATATTATTCATGATCCACCTGGACATGATGAGAATTCACCTTGTTATGCCCTAAACATGGGATTAATACTGCCACACAAGAAGGTGAGGACACCCCAGTCATGCCTCCTCTCCTGAGTTCCCATGTTGTTCTCTGGAAAGTGGAACAACTGTAACATTTAACTATAACAAGTGACATAATGCATATTTTGTTTATATGGTTGGGACCTGTCACTAGTAGTATATTATAATCTCTATAATCGCAGATGTGTTTTGCTTGCTTTGTTCACTGCTAGATCCTCAGTACCTAGAGAACCTGGCAAATAGTATTTGTTTTATAAGCATTTATTTAATAAATAAATATCTTTTGACAAAAGAGTTTCATGTCCTGAAATGGGAAAAAGAACTTTGACTTTTACATACAAGGTGGCCATAAAGTTTGAGTGCAATTTAAAGCAGTTTAACATAGTAAATTGCACACGAACCTCGGGACACCAACCTTTTATATATAAATGAGAAAACCAAGCATACAAGTTATTAAGGAACCAGCCTTAGATCAAACACAGAGTTACATAGTAGCAATGCTGAACCATTGCTGACTGAATCAGAGTTCAAGGTCAGGAGACATTTACCCTATTTCCTCATGTATAGCCACTATCTCTAAAATGTTTGATATTCCAGCTTTTGACTGATGTTTCCAGGAATAATGAGAACGTTGAAAATGATGTTAAAATAAGATTTTTCTTGTATTAACTTCTGGGGCTCCTTAATCATCACAGTTACTTAGATATTATTAATAGCCATCATGTGAGACTATTTTATGGAGGAGAAAACTGAATCCCAGCAAAGTTAAGTAAGTTGGAATTTCATGTTTGGAAATCTATCTCCGAGTTCCTCCTTTTAACTGCTACGTTTTTCTGCTTTTCAGGTGCTTTTTTTTTCTTTTTTTTTTTTTTCTTTTGCTTCTCAGATACTAAAGTAAGACAGATTGTCTTGAAGAATTCCAAAGCGGCTATAACCAAAAACCACGGACATGGACCTGAATACCCTCACTCACTTCAGGCACCTAAAAAGGCTGAAAGAAAGATCGTAACTAGAACCTGCCCCAGAGGGGTGAGAGAGTGTCCTTCCTTCTCCTTTCAAAGTGAGAGAGAAGAGAAAGAGAAAGAGAGAGAGAAATGGAGGTATTCTTCAAGGGTTCTCTCAGAAAACGTCAAATCTGTTCCTAAATGTACTTAGGGAAGCACCATGGATGTCTCTCTCCTCTCTGCTGCCAACAACAGACATAGAGCAGGAAGCTGCTCTGGGGTAACAGGGTTTGGCCACTTAGCTCAGTCAGCTTTTCCTCTCACTGACTGTAGACGCAGAGGTTGAGTCTCCCCAGGGCTGTGTGTGGGAAGCACGTGGGAAGAAGCACATACTGCTGGATAGTCTTGGGCTCTGTCAGTAGAATCATTTTCAAGGGGCAAAAGAGCCCTGCATAAATTGTGCAAATTGCTATATTCTTAGGGGTTGCAAGAATGAACAGGGAGTCCCATGAGAGAATTTACTCAGATTAAGTAAAAACTGCTTAAGAATGATGGAGCCTTTTTAGTGGCTGAATAATATTCCATGGTACACATATGCCACAGCTTGTTAATCCATTCCTGGGTTGGGGGGCATTTAGGCTGTTTTCACGTTTTGGTGATTGTAAGTTGAGCTGCAATAAATAGTCTAATCAACTAACTGGCTGGGCACAGCTGTGGCTCATCCCTGTAATCCTAGCACTCTGGGAGGCCTAGGTGGGTGGATTGCCTGAGTTTATGGGTTCGAGACCCACCTCAGCCAGAATGAAACCTCATCTCTAAAAATAGTCGGGCACTGTGGTGCTGGGTGCCTATAGTACCAGCTACTCTGGAGGCTGAGGCAAGAAAATCACTTAAGCCCAAGAGTTTGAGGTTGCTGTGAGCTATGACACCAGGGTGCTCTACCCAGGATGACAGAGTAATATTCTGTCTCCAAAAAATAAAAATAAATAAATGATCTAGTGCAAATGTCCTTGATAATAAAAGGATTTTTTTTTTCTTCTGGGTAGATGCCTAGTAATGTGATTGCAGGACCAAATGGGAAGTCTAATGTGAATTCTTTGAGGATTCTCCATACTTCCTTCCAAAAAGGTTGTATTGGTTTGCAGTCTCACCAGCAGTGTAAAAGTATTCCCTTCTCAGAGCTTTATATCTTTTTTATTAACCTGGAAGGAGGTGGAACACATTCTTCTCAATAAAGCATAACAAGAATAGAGAATCAAGAATCTAATGTATTCTAATATGAAGACAGTAGATGAGCTAATACATGGGGTGGGGTTGGGGGATGAGCCAGTGTGGAGAGGGGAGGAATGGGGGGGTTAGGGGGTCATGGTGTATGGCACCTCTTCTGGGTAGATGCAATGATAAGATGGACTTTATTTGACAAATGCAATCAGTGTAACCTAATTCCTTGTACCCTCAATGAATCCCAAACAATTAAAAAAAATTAAAATGCAACCAATAAATTGCTCTTACTTGTCTGTCTGTATTGCTTATATTAGACATGGAATCCAGAAATAAAGCAGTTTGCACCCTGTATCTTCTGGCCCTCCATCATGTTAAAAAAAAAAAAAAGGATGATTGGGCCTCTGAGGAATGTATAAACACAGCCGCTGGGGACTTGGTTGGCTTTAAACCCTTTGTGTACACATCAAGATTGAATATAGTCAGGATGCCAGAATAACAGCCACTTCTGACTTGTCTCCCTCCCCCACTCTTCTGCCTTTATTTCAAATTGGAGGAATTATAGAATTATAGTTACAATTAGAACATAAAAAAGGGCAGTTAGAAGACGAATGCAGAAAAATGATTGACTATAACTCAATAATATCGGAGGCATTGACTCATAGATAGAACTAGGAATTTTAAATGTTGAATTGATGTTTTATGACATAAAAGTGGCCAAAGAAATTTTAGTTTCCTAAGAATAATGTGTAAAATTATAGGACTACTGTGTTTTCACCTAGGGGCAAGAAACAACTTCCCCACAGAAGTAAAACCAAACATACTTTCTGATGAATTTTATGACACCCATTTGTTCAGTACAACAGGTTACAGGAAGGATGTCTCAAATCCAGGGATTATCAAGGTCATGACCCAATCCTTTATCCTGGTCATGTGGTAAATCTCTACCATGGCACTTAATTTTCAGAAAAGGCTGTGAGATGATTTTGTTTTTTAAACCCTGTTGCTATATAAAAGCTTTCTATTTTATTCTTCTCTTCCATGATTTAAAGAAAGAATTACACTCAAGCGTATGTGGAGTTGACACCACAGAGAAAATTTCTTAAGTAGTTTTTGGATAACATATTCTTGGTGGTTAGGATTTAAAAAAAAAAATTAAAGAAGGTCTGCATATAAGATTTTTCTCAACAACTATTTTTTTTCTTTGCCATAGGAAAAGAGAAATAAAATGTAATAAAGATTATACATTGTGATTTACTTTCAAATTTTGTCAACTAAGATTCACCAGATGAGTGTTCTGATTGCTTAAACTTATCTTTCTAAGCACGTTCAAGTAGAAGTTAAGATAATACAAAACACATCCCATATCCTCAGGAAGAAAATAAGCCTGTGATATGCACATCTATTTAGTTTCTGATGGCATAACAGTATGAAAGGAAGGTAGTTTAAACGGTCTTTATCTGAGTAACAAAAACTACTAGGATATGGGGAGAAATCTTAAAATGTATTAGCCACCCCCTCTTCCCCTGAAAATTAGGATTTCTACAGCTGGTCTTTCATCTATATAACTAGGATGATGTCTTAAACCCTACTCTGTTTCTCTAACGCTTCCTATGATGCAAAAGATCACAACCTGGGTAAGTAAGCATTCTTTTCACATCACATTTCTTTTAGGCATGTCAGTTCAGAGAGAAAGAATGCCTATTCCCACAAGAGTCTTTCATTATGGGATCATAAGATTAGCAAGGGTTGGGGAGTTGATGTGTGTGCGATAATGGGATTCCAGTTTTTCTTCTGTGCCTTTTCTATACAACCAGTGAACACAATTCTCCCTTTTCGAAAAGTACATAAATAATGTCAGATAGTATAGTTGAACCATATAAGGACAGGGAGAGTTCAACAGCCTGTTTGAAAATCACAGAAATACTTTCAGAATGCATCTGACCACTGCCCTCAGACATCACAACATTCAATAATCTACGTATATAAATATCTACCTAGAGAAACAATGGGCATAGTAACTAATTTCCAAATAATCCTACTCGGCTCTTTTTCTGAAGGTGGAGATTATATCCCTCCCACAGAATTGGAGTTGGGCTTACCCCTGCTTTAACCAATACAAGGGGAAGGAAGGGATGGCCTGCGACTTGGGAATCTAGGCATTGGGCATGCCTGCCTTGCAACTTTCTGTTTCTTTCTCTTAGAACATTGAACCCTGTATGAATGAAGTTTAGGCAGATCTGCTGGAGAAAGTGAGGCCACCTGGAGGAAGAACAAGGAGCTAGACATCCTAGCAGTGTCTTCCTAGCTCCAGGAAATACCAGCAGAAAAGCACCCATTTCGGGTCCACATATGCTGAAATGCAATGGAATGGTTGTTCTCTGGAGCCACTATATTTTGGGATGCTTTGTTACAAAGCAATAGATAACGCAAACAATGAGGATACCTTACTCTTGTCTACTTGACCTTATTAAATTTGTTTCTTTTTACAGTCAAATAAACAGGCCTACTTTCACTAAAGGCATTAACTATTAATTACATTTGGAATTGACTTCTAACTTTTTACTTCACGCATGTGGCATCTCATATATCTAAAGCAAATCACATAAAAAAAATCTCATTTCCTGTACACCATGACAAATAGACTACAATATCCCCTTTTCCTTAAGAGAAAATGACTAAATTAGTTAATTAAATATTCACTTCAATTTCACACGTTGCTATCAAACAGACTAGGTAGGAAACTAGCAAAGCTCCAAGAGATACCCAGGAAAGCATTAGCCCTGTTGCTTTGAGATTCGCATGCCAGAATTAAAGTGAGGACACTGGGAAGATGAATTTTGTGAATATTTAACTTATCCAAGTTTGAGCTAGTGTTGTAGAAAGTACCAAGCTTCACTTTATGATACAAATCTCCCCAATGAATATAACTCTTAACAATCTCATCATTTCAGGGTTTTCTTGACATTATTTATAAACTATTAAGTTATTGCCATGTAATAGATATCCACCAACTAGTATACAGAAAGAGCCACTATCCATTAAGAAAGATTGAGACTTTACCTCCTTCATGTTTACATGGATGGAGCTGGAAAATATTTGTCTTGGCAAAGTATCCCAAGAATGGAAGAAAAAGTATCCAGTGTACTCAGCCCTACTATGAAACCTGGGAATTTAGCCCAGGAATATGGGGAGAGGGGAGAGGGAGGAAAGGGAGGGAAAAGGGTGGGTGGAGTGATGGTGATTATTGGGATCATGCCTATGGTTCATCCTATAAGGGTACATGTGAATATCTCTAATTGTAGAATATAAATGTCTTAACACAATAACTAAGAAAAAGACATGAAGGCTATGTTAACCAGTTGAATATGTTAACTGTATTTCAAATTATATACAGTAACAGTACACTGTACCCCATGATAGCATTAATGTACACTACTATGATTTAATAAAAAAAAAATTAAAAAAAAAGATTGGCCTGAGTAAGAGTGAGACCCTATATCTACTATAAATAGAAAAAACTAGCTAGGGCGTGGTGGTGCATGCCTATAGTTCCAGGTACTTGGAAAGTTGAGGCAACAGGATTGCTTGAGCCCAAGAGTTTGAGGTTGCAGTGAACTATGTTGATGCCAGAGCACTCTACCCAGGGTGATGGAGTAAGATTCTATCTCAAAACAATAAAAAAATTACATATATATAATATTATATATAATACTATTATTATATGTGTATATATGATATTAATATATAATATTATATATATATACACACACACATCATACACACACATATAAATGCCTTTCTATTTGATTGATGAATTGTGCCTAGCAGTATGTAGTTGCTTACATAAAAAGGTGGAGACATAAGATAGCTGTGTTTTTCCAGATATGGGCCTTTGCCCAATGTAAGTGGTGAAAAGACAATAGAAACAAGAAGGGTTAGCAAATTGGCAAGAGCAGGCAGAATGTTGGACCTTGGACTTTTAGCAAAATAGGGAGCCGAATAAAGAAACAAAGAGCTTTACATGATGGGGAGAGTATAAAGAACTGAAATCCTTGTAAATTAAGAAAAAAAAAAGAAAATATTTTATAAATAATTGTAAGAACCTAAATGAGAGAAGACTAAACAAATTTGGGTGTCTGAATTTACCACTAAGAAATGGAGGCTCTTCAGGGAACACACAATGTCTGAGACACATGTGTCCACAGAAGAATCAGTGCCTAGCAGAAAAATAGAAAAGAAAGACCCAGAAGAGGGAATGGAAACATCAGGGGATTGAGTGGGCCATTCTAAAGTCCGTTTAAATAATACAAGATAATGGTACTGGCACAGCCTGAGAGAAGAAAGAATGAGAGGAGTTGATTATTTTACCCAAATAGAGAGGATAATATTGATGAGGAGGCACAGAAGCTGACCCAACCAAATAGTGTACATTTAAAACAAAACAAACAGAGATTTTACAGAAGAAGAAAGAAAGGCCTTTTTGCCATGAAACGTAGAAGAGATGCTTACACACGTTCAGGGCAGTGACTCAGTGTGCTCCTGCGAAGCTGGTCTGCTTCAGACCTGGGAGGATGTCCAGGTGGGCAGGGGCCCTGTCTTTGCCATATGGGATGACCATGTTTTCAGAATTTAAAAAATGGAACTCATGATGTAGAAATTATATATGTATTTATAAAATATTGTGATGGGACAGACATTGGCAGTTGGGCCTGACCAAGGAAATTAGGGGAAGGTTGTCACCATAACTGGGACATAGTTTCTAGTTCAATAAGTAGGATGTAGAAACCAGGTCCCCCAAATATTTGTCTCTCTACTTCAGTTTTCTGTGTGGCAAAATTCTTCTATGATCTAACCAAAGCTGGAATAGGGATGAAGAAGAGCAAGAGACCCAGTAAAGGATTATTTAGGTATCTAAGTTATACTTAACTAAACCTTCTAGTCAGTAAAAAACATTTCCTTGATGATAAATGTTTTGGGTTTTTTTTTTTTTTAGAGACAGAGTCTCACTTTTTCGCCCTCAGTAGAGTGCAGTGAAGTCGCTCCAGCAACCTCTAACTCCTGGGCTTAGGCGATTCTTCTGCCTCAGCCTCCCGAGTAGCTGGGACTACAGGCACCCGCCACAACGCCTGGCTATTTTTTGTTGCAGTTTGGCGGGGGCTGAGTTTGAACCCGCCACCCTCGGTATATGGGGCCGGTGCCCTACTCACTGAGCCACAGGTGCCTCCCAATGATAAATGTTTTTACATGTGGTTTTTTTTTTTTTTTGGTTTGTTTTTGTTGGTTTCCTTTCCTTCCTTCAGTTATTTAGCCAACGCCTTTTGCTGCCTACTATGTGCATGTACCAGGCTTTGAATTATATCCTGGGGAATCAATGATGAAAGAGACATGGTCCCTGTTCCAACTGAACTTACACTAAAAGAAAAAAAAAATGGTAAAAAAAAATAAAATAAAATAAACAAAACTATACTATAGCACAATAATTCCACAGCAGAGTTATAAACATTGTTTTAAAAGCAAGAAAACAGAATGATTTATTTTTACTTAAATTATGATTACATATAATAATAGCTATTGAGCCTCCTACCCTCTGCCACATGCTGTCCATATACTTTACTTACATCCATGACCTTATTTAATATTCACATCACATCAAGGTATTTTCATTACTATTAGTTATTAAGTGAGCATATAGAGTAGGATAGGGGATAAATAAGTTATCCAAGGGTAAGTCATAGGAATGAAATGTGAACTCATGACCTCTGACCAAAAAGATTCATGAGTTGTTATTTTCATGCCTCTGATGTGTGATGTTAAAGTTTAGTCTTATTTGAGAATCCTTTTCAGATATGAGATTTACAATGATGTGGTCACTGATACGTTTCTGAGAGCTTGAAAAGCTACTTGAGTGTCTACAATTGTTGTTGTTGTTCCTCTAACACTTCTCCAGATCACAGTTCTAGTTCTGAAGCCTTTGTCTGCTGGCCAACCGTGCTAATCAATCATGGCACTACTTTCCAATGAGCAGGATGAGTCCCAGTGCTCTTCCACCTGGTAACCCAAGAGGGCATAATTAACTTATCAACATCAACAGGAAAATTGGACATGTCTGCTATCTCTGTTCTAAAAGGTAAACTGCCCTGGTGAATACCAATTAGGAGAAAGATACAATATTAAAAAGTGATAAGGTAGAACAGGCCCATGGAAAACATCTAGATGAAGATTTAGTACATAATAGGGCCTTTTGAGTTTAGTAAGCTCTCGATAAATACATGCTGACTACGTAAAAGAGAAGATCTTTTCCTTTCCTGTCATTTCCCCACATTGTTAAATCTCCTGAATTTTTTTGATGTATCAGGATGACTTGTAAATAGCCTCTCTGCTTCTCTGTTGCAATTATGAAGACTTCAACATGACTTACTCTAGAAGGACCAAGGGAAGGGGATCTGAGCAAGCCATCCCAGAGGCTCCAAGGTGCCTGCATCAGAACACTGATGTATGGCTGCGTGTGGGCTGAGGGTAATGATGCTGGTCAGCTGGAGGGCTTTCACCAGGCCCTTAATCTGTCACCTCCTTGACGCCTGTCTTCCTCTGGAAAGTGACAGATGATACATTGAGCCATGGTGGTAATGTAAACCTCAGTGTATTCTGGAATCCCAAGTCTACTGTTCTTATGACAAGCACTTCTTTTATATACAATTTATTTCTCTCTGGAAAGCTCTGTCTAGACACAGCCTTAGTTTCCAGAGACACTCCTTAACTTTAATGTGATCTTCCAGGCTTGAGAAATAAAGTACAGGATAGGCAATGGGTTTTTTTGGAGACCTGAGTAAGGATCTATTCAGAATTGGAAAAATAGTACACTCTGAACACATGCCCCTTTACCATAAACCAAGACATGAGGATCATAAAAACCTCCATCTCTTCCTCCCCTCCGATGGACTCAATTGCAACTCAGACTTTGGGTTTTACCTTGCAAATGCAAATAATATAACCTAATTGTATGTACCCTCATATGAACCTACAATAAATTTTTTAAAACCCCCAAATTCTCAATCTCATCCAGTCTGTGCAAGTTTGTGTCACTATACAAGTAATACTAAAGATGAAAATTTTATATCCTTTCCCCAACTGGTATTAAATAGGCTGTATTTTATCTTTTCTAAAAGCATTGTTTTTAATCAACATAATTTGGAACTTTCTTATTTATAGCTATATAACTAGCTTAGAAAAATATGTAAGTCTGAAAACATGGCCTACCTTTGTGCACATGACCTTGAGTAGAACATTTCCCCTTTTCCAGTTTCAGTATTCTCATTTTCTAAAATTAATCATTTAGACTAGTTGATCTCTAGGGCTTCTCCCACTTCTAATTTTCTGTGACTCCATTAATCAACTGTCCCCACAGTGATGTAGGCAAACTTCTAATTATCCAATGAAACTTTGATAAGATGCTGTGTAAATAGTTGTAATTCTTTCTTTGTGTTGTATTCACTTAGGCTCCACCTTAAATAAATAATCAGCCACCTAATTTAGAATTTCGTCCCCAGTCTGCTTAGTATTTGTACATGGTGTAACTGAGTGAAGAAAAAAAAAAAAAGGGATGTCTTACTTACAAATGTGAACTTTATTCACAAAGCTGGACTTAAAAAGCAACAGGAAAAAGATCTTAAATATTTTACACCTTTTGATAAGGACTATGATTATTTACATGACTAGGTGAAAATAACAACATTCTTTTCTCCTAATGAATTGATAATTTCATGTCTCTCCTAGAAATTCAAGTAAAGATCAAAGAAAAAAAAAACTTTGCTGGGGAAGAATTAATTTATATATATATATATATATATATATATATATATATACACACATACATATATGTATATATACACACATGCAGATTAATTGGGATATAATTCATAAACTGTAAAATTCACCCATTTGAATATATAATCCAATGTTTAGTATAGTCACAGAATTATGAAATTATCACCATGATGAATTTTAGGAACATTTTAACCCTCCTAAAAGAAACTCTACACCCATTAGCAGACCCTCTCCATACATCTCATCTCTTCCTTCCTTACCTGTCCCAGTCCTAGGAGGCCACTTTGTCTCTATGTATTTGCTTATTTTGATCATTTTATATAAATGGTCTCAAACAATGTGTGGTCTTTGTGACTGAGTTATTTAACTCAGCATAATGTTTTTAAGGTTCATCCATGTTGCTGTATTGATCAGGACTCTGTTCCTTTTCATAGCTGAAAATATACAATTGTACAAATATGCCACATTTTGTTTATCCACTTATCAATTGATGGACATGCAGGTGGTTTCCATCTTTTGGTTATTATGTATAATACTGATAGGGACATTCTTGTGCCAATTTTTGTGTAGACATATATTTTAATTCTAAGAGTGGAATTGCTGGGTCAAAAGGAAACCTATGTGTACCTTTTAGAGTCACTTTCAGACTCTTTTCCAAAATGGCTAGACAATTTTACATTTTTACAAATTTATGAGGGTACCAACTTCTCCACATATGAGCCAACACTTGTAATTTACTGTTTTGATTATAGCCGGCCTACTGGCTATGAAGTAGAATCTTATTGTGGTATTGATTTGCAAATCCCAGATGATTAATAATGCTGATTATCTTTTCATGTAGTCATTGGTCATTTGCATATTTCCTTCAGAGAAATGTCTATGGAGATCTTTTGTCCCACTTTTGATTGGTTTGTTCTTCTTTTTTTTTTTTTTTTTTTGACAATAGTCTTACTTAGTTGTTCCTGCTAGGGTGCAGTGGCATCCTCCTAGGTCACTACAACCTTAAACTCCTAGGCTCAAGTGATCCTCCTGCTTCAGCCTACTAAGTAGCTGGGGCTGCAGGAAACCACCACCACCCCAGCTAATTTTCTATTTTTTGTAGAGACAAAGTCTCCCTTTTGTTCAGGCTGGTCTTAAACTCCTGGCCTTAAGTGATCCTCCTGCTTTGGCTTCCCAAAGTCCTAGGATTACAGGTGTGAGCCACAACAGCCAGCCTATTTGTATTTTTATAATTTAGTTTCAAGAGTTCTTTATGTATTATACATGCCAGTCTCTTATCACATATATGATTTGATTTGAAAAAATCATTATCCCATTCTGTGGATTATTTTTTACTTACTTGATGGTTTTTTTGTTGTTGTTTGTTTGTTTTAAGATTTTTCTTATTTCAAAATACTAGGGAGGTACAAATGTTTTTGTTACATAGGTAGCTTTAGTCAGGGCAATAAATGTGCCCACACCCAAATAGTGCTCTTGTTATGTAGGTTTTTAACCTCGCCCCTGCATGTCCCCTTTATTTTCAATAGTTTTTTCTTCTATCTGTGCCCACGCGTGCCCACCAATTAGTTCCAAGTTATTAGAGAGAACACGTGGCCTTTGTGTTTCTTTCTATTCTTGAGATACTGCACTAAGTATAATGGTCTCCAGTTCCTTGATGACATTTATGAAGTAATTTTCTTTTTAATTGAAGAATTCCAATTTACCTACTTTTTCTATTTTTGCATGTCAGCTGGCATTACATCTAACAACTCATTGTCAAGCAAAGGTCATGAGAATCTACCCCTGTGCTTTCTTCCCAACTTCTATAGCTTTAGCTTTTATATGTAGCCTTTGATTCATTTTGAGCTAACTTTTGTATACAATGTGAGGTAGGGGTACAAAGTTACCCTTTTTCATGTACATATCCACTTGGCCCAGCACCATACTATTCATTCCCCATTGAATAGAGTCAGCACCATTGTTGAAAATAAATTGACTATAGATAATAGGGGTTTATTTCTAAATTCTTGCCTATTCCATTGCTTTAGGTCAGAATCACACTGTCATGATTACTGTTACTTTGTAGTAAATTTTGAAATCAGAAAATATGAGTCCTCCATATGTTTTCTCCCTTGCCAAAATTATTTGGGCTAATCTGAGGCCTTGGGTTGCCACATGAATTTGAGAGTTAGTTTGTAAATATCCACATATAAGCCCACTGGGATTCTTTCAGAAATTGTGTTCAATATGCAGGTAAAATTGCCAAATATTGCTGTATTGATGATATTAAATCTTCTGCTCCAAGAACATTCATGCTATTCTATGTTTTTAGATATTTCAAATTTCTTCAAATAATGTTTTGTACTTATCAGAATATATGTTTTACACTTTTTATTAAACTTGTTGTGAAGTAATCAATTATTTTTGATGCTATTGTAAATGAAATTAAAATTATTTCTTAATTTTTTTTCTTTTTTTTTGGAGACAGAGTCTTACTTTGTTGCCTTCAGTAGAGTGCCATGTCATCATACCTCACAGCAACCTCAAACTTTTGGGCTCAAGTGATCCTCTTGCCTCGGCCTCCTGACTAGCTGGGACTATAGGTGCCCACCACAATGCCAGCTAGTTTTAGAGATGGGGTCTCCCTCTTGCTTAGGCTGTTCTGGAATTTGTGAGCTCAAGTGATCCACTCACCTTGGCTTCACAGAGTGCTAAGATTACAAGTGTGAGCCACCACAGCTGGGTTTATTTTTATAATTTAATTTTAGGATTTTTCTCTAAGAATGTATAGAAAACCAGTTGATTTCAGTTTGTTGATATTGTCTCCTGAAATCATGTTGAACTCCTTTATTAGCTCTAATAGATTTCAGTGGAGTCCTTGGGTTTTCATATATATAGATGTAAATTTATACATATGTAAAATCATAATGTCAGCTGTGAGTAGGGATGATGTTATTGCTTCCTTTTTAATTTGGTGTCTAGTTTTCATCTTGTTCCTTCCTTTGTCTGGCTAGAACTTTTAGCAAAGATTGGGTAGAAATAGTAAGAAAGAGCATCCTTGTCTCCTTCCTAACCTCAGAGGGAAAGAATTCACTCTTTTGCCACCTGTGCCTGCTGATGAGTTTTAATAGATACACTTCCTCAGGCTGAAGAAGTTTCCTTCCATTCTAGTTCATTGAGTATTTTACCGTGGAAGGCAGTTGTATTTTATCAAATTCTTTCTCTATATCTGTGGAGCTAATCACGTATTTTTTATATTTTATCCTATTTCTGTGGTGCACTATATTAATTGATTTCTGTATATTAAATCAACCTTGAATTTCTGAGATAACTTGCACTTAATAATGGTGTTAAATCATTTTTATATGTTGCTGGATTCAGTTCACTAGCATTATCTTGACGATTTTTCTGTCTGTAAGTTATATTGGTTTGTAGTTTTTCCTGTGGTATCTTTGTCTGATTTTCGTATCAGTTTAATGCTGACTTCAGATACAGCTGGGATATGTCCTCTTCTTTTCTCTTTTAGAAAAAGTCTGTAAAGAATTTATATAAATTGTTTGAAAATATTTTGGTAGAATTCACCAGAATAACCACTTGGGCCAAGGCTTTTCTTTGTAGGTAGTTTGTGATTATTCATTAGATCTCTTTTTTATAGGCCTATTTAGACTTTCTGTTTCTTCCTAGGGTGGTTTTAGTCTTTCTAGTATTTGGTCTATTCCATCTAGGTTGTCTAATTTGTTCATATACAAATTATTCATAGTATTCTCTTACAATACTTGTAATTTCTATAAGATTGGCAGTAATGTCTACTCTTTAATTTCTAATTTAGATATGAGTTCTCTTCTCTCTCTCTATCTACTCAAGGATTTGTTAATTTATTTGATCTTTTCAGAGAATAAGCCTCTGATTTCATTGATCCACTGCTTTTCTATTGACTATTTCATTTTTTTCTTTCTTAATTTAATTGTTTTCTTTCTTCTTCTACAAGAAAGAGATAGTTTACTTTTCTTTTCATAGTATCTTAAGGTGAAAGATTAGGTTCCTGATCTGAGATGACTTTTTCAATGTAAGTGTTCACAGTTATAAATTTCATTGCTACCTCTCGTAAGTTTGATTTAGTATGTTGTTTTTTCTTTTCATTCATCTCAAAGTATTTCTTCTGTTCTTTGTGGTTTATTATTTTAGCCATTGGTTATTTAGAAGTGTGCTGTTTAAGTTGTACTTATTTGTGGATGTCTCAATTTATTTTTATTACATCAGATTGAAGAACTTTCTTATAAGCCCAGCCCACTAGCAATCCATTCTCTTGGTTTTTGTTTATCTAAAAATGTCTTCATTTTTACTTTATTTGTAAAAGATATACTTCCAGGATGCAAGTGTTACTAAGTATAATACTGTCCTTTATTTCTCCAAGTCTCTGTTTACTTCTTTAATTCTTTTTCCTCTTTTTTCTTCAGATTGTATAATATGTATTGGTCTATCTTTAAGTTCACTGATTATTTCTTCTGGAAATTCAAATGTACTTTTGATCCTCTATAGTGAATCGTTCATTTTAGTTAATATGCTCTGTTTTTGTTGTTGTTGTTTTTTGCAGTTTCTGGCTGGGCCAGGTTTGAACCTGCTACCTCCAGAATACGGGGCTGGCACCCTACTCCTTTGAGCCACAGGCGCCACCCTAGTTATTACGCTTTTTTTTTTTTTTTGCACTTTTTGGCCAGGGCTGCCTTTGAACCTACCACCTTCAGCATATGGGACCGGCGCCCTACCCTTTCAATCCACAGACACCTCCCATTAATATGCTTTTTAATTTCAGAATTCCCATTTAGTTCTTTTTTAAAAATAATTTCTCTTTATTGATATTCTTTACTTGAAGAGACATTGTCAGTATCCCTTCCTTTACTTCTTTAATCATTTACTTCTTTAATCCTTCGGTTCTTTGACCCTATTAATAACAGCTACTTTGAAGCCTTTGCCTATTAAATGTGACATCTACCCACTCTGCTCCTGTTTTCCTGCTTATTATTATTTTTTCTGCGAATGGGTCAGACTTCTGAGTTTCTTTGTATATTCCACAAATTTTACTGAAAACTGGACATTTTAGGTAATACATTATAGAAAGTCTAGATCCTGGTTTCCAACCCCTTCGAGACTTGTTATTGTTACTTACCTGTTTATTTGTTTAGCAACAAACATTTTTAGATTATTTTGTGAAGTCTATTTCTCCTTCGGTGAATTAAATTATGAATGTTTGGTTTGAGCCCACCCAGTCACACACATACACACACAAAAACAGCAATAAAAAATTATAGATGTTAATGGAGAGTCATGTACAGGATAGATTTTTAGTAAAACTATGACAATAAATGCTTAGCACGTGCTCCTTCTATATATGCAGAAACATGTGGCCCATCTGTGCTTGTATGTGCATAGGCTGTTTCTGAAAAGAGAACCAAAAAACTAAAATAGCTGCTTTTGGGAAAGAGACCTGAGGACTGGTTAGCTATTATAAAAAAAAAATATTCGTCTTTCCTTATATCCCCATATATATATATATTTTGTATTGCCATGTATATGCAATTCTTCATAAATACACAAGGAGAGAACAACTTATGTCCTAGAAAATTGATCTTAATGATAGCCTCCTATTAAATTCATGCATATATAATTTAACTAGAAATTAAATGACTTTATTTAGAAATTCTGCTTGGATTAGAGGTGAATGATTACCAAACATGAATATATCAAATTTATTTTATATTTTCCAAAAGCAAACCAACCTTTGGCTACTATTTCTTCTGGTTAAATCATTAATAATATAAAGTATCACAGAAACTTCTAACTTTTAGGACTGAAACGTTAATCTAGAGGAAACGCATATTTGTTCATTGTTTCAAGCCCTGCTCTGTTAGCCTTCCCGGTGGTTATCAACACTCTCCTGGTTCACTTCTGTTCCACTAAAGTTTTCCCCTTACATGGTCTCCTTTTGTCCGTGAAAGTTCTAAGATCTTTTACAGGCTGCATTTACTTCTGGGCAACTGTAGGCAACCAAGAAAACACTGACTGTGGACTCCTTCTCAAACTGAGAAGTAAGTCTGAGTTCCTATCCCTAACAGGAGTTAGAGTCTCCTCCCTTTAGAGTTTGACTCTTCTCTGATCAGGTTCACTGTAGCCAGATTAACCTGTCATTAAAAAATGTAATTGTACTTCAGTTTTTTTCCTGTTTCTTAAATGGATGCTGAACTGAGCTCCAAACCCCCTTGCCAGAAAGCTGCTGAAAAGCCCTTGGCAACAGGGAGCTGATTATTTGCAAAAGTGGGACTCCTAATTGGAAAATGTGATAGAATGAAAATAGTGAGTCCCCAGTAATGTCCTTCTAAAATGATAATGTGTTCCACTTAATGAATATTAATGTGTCATATTCATGAGCCTAGAGAATTTGAACCTGTGAGATCAGGATTTGTTTTACCTCAGAACCAAAACGTTCATTCATTCACACTTCCCTCATTCACACAGACAAGCCTGCCTCTCTTGATGGGACACCTAGAGCGGGCAGCAATTAGCATGTATGCAGACCTCTTAATTGGTTGTGAAATTTTTTATGATTTTTTTTTCTGTTTCTGGGAGTAATTATGCATACCTTTTATACTATATGTTCTGTTTCCTTATAAATTCTTAACAGCAAATAGCCATATATTTTACTTCTTCTTTAATTTCCCTGCCCATAGGGAGTATATATCATAGGACACCTGACCACAATTTAGAAGGAGTGATTGTGTTATGAAGAAACACAGAGGAATCTATCTATACATTCAAATGGGTATTGTGCGTGTCAAGACTTTTACCTGAGGCTGTACACTTAATCCAATAATGTAAGTATTACTTAAAATATATTTGGAACTTTTTTGAGAATGGGTCAATTTTCCCAGGAATAAAAGGAAACTAAAACCTGTACCATGATTAGCTTAGTGGAGTCAAATGTGATTCATCTCTTTAAGACACATGTTCTGTGTAGTAATCGGGACTAGAACCCATGAGGACAAGCGCACTTAAAGCCTATCTTTGAGATAATTCTACATTGCAAACATGAGACTTTTAAAGAGACATTCCAGACACGGAGTTTATTTTTCAATCACTTGAGCATATATAAATGAATACTTCTTAGAAATAAAAATATGTGACAAGAAAAGAAAATCATTTTGTGACAGAGAAAAATTAGATTTTGCTCTGCCATTTTCTAAGGAGAATGGAATCAGATAGCGTAGGGATCCTTCGTTTTTTTGGAGCTCAAAACCAACCTTTGTGTAATGACTTTTTTTCCTCCTCAGAGCTGAAATAATGAGAAACACAACGGTGAAGATGAGAAGTTTTCAAAGGATGGAAGAAGCTGAAGGCTGTCTAGTGAAAGAAGGTCCCCAGACAGAGGAGGTCTCCAGCAACAGGTAAGAGGAAATTGAGAAAGAACAGGCAAGCTGGAGGGGTGATTTTTTAAAGGTAAAGTGCTGGGTGCTAGATATTATTTAAAAAAAAAAAAAAACTGTCCTATGTCCCTTCTGAGATGCTCAGTGAACATTTTGTGTAAATGAGGATAAGCTCAAAGGGCTATTCCTAGGGTTGTGGGTGAAGACTGCAAGGATTTTTTTCCCCAGGAGAGGGGTATGTTCTATTTCAGTGCTGGACCCAGGGCAGAGTATGACCAGAAGGGGGTTGCTTACCTCCCGTTCCTCCTTCAGTTCCTAGCACCCTTCCCTGGAGCCCCTGACAGCTTGTCACCAACCACAAGAATCACTTCCTTCCCTACTAGTGCTAATGTGTTAACTTTGGAGAAATCTCCCTAGTCAAACCACAAGCCCCTGGCTCGGTGCCTGTGGCTCAATCAGCTAAGGCACCAGCCACATACACCTAAGGTGGCGGGTTCAAATCCCCAGCCCGGGCCCGCCAAACAACAATGATGGCTGCAACCAAAAAATGGCCGGGCGTTGTGGCGGGCGCCTGTGGTCCCAGCTCCTTGGGAGGCGGAGGCAGGTGA
>CAUYQV010050403.1:0-12949 GCA_963574575.1 Galagoides demidoff
TGGGTAGAGTGCCATGGCATCACAGCTCATAGCAACCTCCAACTCCTGGGCTCAAGCGAGTCTCCTGCCTCCGCCTCCCAAGTGGCTGGGACCACAGGCGCCTGCCACAACGCCCGGCCATTTTTTGGTTGCAGCCGTCATTGTTGTTTGGCGGGCCTGGGCTGGGGATTCAAACCCGCCAGCTTAGGCGTATGTGGCTGGCGCCTTAGCCGATTGAGCCACAGGCGCCGAGCCTGTATCTCCTGTTTTTTCAGAAACATGTGGACATACCGTTAGAGGTAAAGGGATGTGATATCTGCAACTGTAGAAAGGAATGAATGAGATAAAGTGAGCCCAAATCTAAACAATTAATAATTTTAAATCTGGGTCAAGGCTGTCTCTGTATTATATGTGTGACCCTTTTGTAAGTTTAAAATCATTTCAAAGTAAAAAGTAAAGGAAACGTGTGTGTGTGTATATACATATACAAGTATGTATGTGTGTATATATAATTTATTCAATTTCCCCCTTTTAACTGACATATGAAAAATCACAAATGCTAATATGTATCTCTGTCAAGGTAATAATCATTAAACTTGGATGGCTATTTTTCCAGAGGCTATATATGTGTTCTCCCCTATCTTTTATAAAACTTTTATCATAGAGTAAATATAATTCTGAAACTCATTTGTTAATTTATACTCACTTATAATCTCCTCTTTTTTTTTTTTTTTTTTGAGACTGAATCTTGCTCTGTTGCCCTAGCCTAGAGTACTATGGCATCATAGCTCACAGCAACCTCAAACTCTTGGGCTCAAGTGATCCTCCTGCTTCAGTCTCCTGAGTAGGTGGGACTACAGGTGCCCTCCACAACAACCAGCTAACTTCTCTATTTTTAGCAGAGATGGGGTCTGGCTCTTGCTCAGGCTTGTCTCCTACTTCTGAGCTCAAGTAATCCATCCATCTTGGCCTTCCACAGTGCTAGAATTACAGGTGTGAGACACCAGGCCTGGCTTAATTTATATTCTTAATATAATTTTCTTCATTCTTTTAATTCTTTACATGTATTTTTATTATACACAGATACAGAAAACCATATGGTATAAATGTATAACTTAATGAATTATTATAAGGCAAGCACTCTTGGAGCCACCACTCAGATCAAGAAACAAAACTTTGCCAGACTCCCCAGAGCCTTCCACATGCCCCATTCTGACCATAGCCTCCACCTTGCCTTGCCTCTCAGACTGTATAATAAATCCCTGACTTTTACTGCAATCACTTCTCTTTTTTTTGGCCAGGGGCAGGGTTTGAACCTGCCACCTCTGGCATATGGGGTTGGCACCCTACTCTTGGAGCCACAGGCACCACCCCTGCAATCACTTTGCATTCTTTATGGTTTCTTTCACTCAAATATACATCCCTGGGCTCTATATCCAACTTGATACATTTTTAAAATTCACCTTTAACATACTTGTTTTAAAATTACAATTTATCTATTGAGGAATCTGGGTTGTTTCACTCATAGAGCTTCCCATAGATTAGATTTTACTGATTTCACACTCACAGTGGAGTTTATCATGTTCCTCTATATTTTGTATTTCCTGAAAATTCTAAGCTGGATTCAGAGACTTGATTAGGCTCAGGTTCAATCTTTTTGGCAAGATTAGAGGTCATTGGGGGCACATTTTGTCTAGGTTGTCTCTCTTTCCATGTTGTGAGGTGTCATTTGAGCTTAGTACATAGATCCAATAATTCACTGGGGTTTGCAAAATGGCCATATCCTAATTCTATCACTACTTTTAGAATTACTAGTTGGAATATCCTTTCCTATTGTATTTGGTTACTTAATGGTTTAGTTCATGTCAGTATGGCAAGATAAATTCTTAATTTACCCCTTTTATCAATTTTTAAGATAAAATTATTCACTCTTACCTTTCATAAGTGGTTGATTTTTAAAACATTAAAAATAACTCAAAGATTTACTAGTACTTGATGAGCCAGGTTTGGTGGCACATGCCTGTAGTCTTAAGCTACTCAGGAGGCTGAGGTGGGAGGATTGTTTTAGCCCAAAGTTTGAGGCTACAGTGAGCTATGATCGTGCCACTGTACTCTAGCCTGAGTGACAGAGAGAGACCCTGTCTCCAAAGTAAGTAAGTAAATAAGATGAAATAAAAACATTTATTGGTTTTAAGTCCAATTGAATTAATTTTCTTAGTGAACTCAAATTGTCCCATCTCTGGCCAGTGGGAGCCTCTTAAGTTGGCTTGTGAGTCCTTTTGACAAGAAACTAGTATTCTTTGATAGCTTCTTTGACATCTGGTATGCAAAGGTATTCCAAACTCATAATATCCTTCTCTTGGAATCAGAATATTTCTAAAAGCTCTTTCTTCTTTTAGTATTAAGTAGTATAAGAACAGAGTCTGGGTACTAGGGAGGTACTACCCTACATTGCTACATTGTCATTGCTACCAGGTTAACCATTGTTCTTAGGTGTTTCTAATGGGCAGAACTACTATATGAATATGTCCAATTCAAATGAGGACTGCAGGATTTCTATCTAACGTCTTTTAGATTTATATTTAGATCTTTATTCCATACTAAGAATACTGGTTCTCAATGACACAGAAGATGATGGAATTGGAATATTCTACAACTATTGATCTGCTTTATTCCATAATACATGGACAACCAACTCAGAAGAATAATATTAATACCACTGCCCATATATGATTATTGAAAACAGTTAACAATTTTATTTTTCATGTGCTCCCTCAATTCTTCCTTCATTTTAAAATAGTTGTACTATATTGACTTTATCAGAGCATATAATATGCTCATGCCATCTCCCCCACCGGCCCCTCATTTTATCTCAGTTGTGCAAATAACTGTATAATGTTTGCTACTACAGGTGGTCCCTGACTTATGATGGTTCAACTTGCAATTTTTCAACTTAACAATGGTATAGAACCGATACACACTCAGTGTATTGATCAGGAACTTGATCTTTTCCTGGACTAGTGAGATGTGGTACAATATTCTCTCTTGATGGTCGGCAGGTGTTCAGGTAGTCACGAGGGTAAACAACTGATATTCTAAAAGTGTACTGCATTGCCAGAGTTTGGTTGGATACTTTGTTTTTCATTTTTATATCCCATCATGTTTACAAAATGCCCATTTTCCACCTATGATATTTTTCAACTTATGATGGGTATCAGGACCCCTATCATAAGTAGTGGGCCATTTGTAATCCTCTGATCCTTTTGGTTGTCTAATGCTCACTGTCTAGTATATTCCTCAGGATGGGCTCCTGGACACCAGATTTCCTGCGTTCATCCATGCTTAGAATAGTTTGTGCCATTTTATATTTGAAAGTCAGTTTTTCAAGGTATGAAATTCTCTTGTTCACACTTTTTCCTTGAGTTTATTAAAATGTTATACCCTTTTATTCTGGCATAAATCATTGTTATTAAAGAGTCTGATGATAATTTAATTTTCATTTTTAAGTCATGTGCTCTTTTTTTCCAGAAATCCAAGGGGTTTTAAAAAATTCTTTAAAGTCCTGTAATTTTACCCAAGTATGTCCTGAAGGTGATTGTTTTGGGTCAATATCTCTGGTATATGGTATGTTCTTCTAATAAGTAGTTTCAAATCATCTTTTTATTTCAGGAAAGTTTTTTTTTTTTTTTTTTTTTTTGCAGTTTTTGGCCAGGGCTGGGTTTGAACCTGTGACCTCTGGTATTTGGGGCTAGCACCCTACTCCTTTAAGCCACAGTCGCTGCCCCAGGAAATTTTTTTTTTTTTTTTTTTTTTTTGAGATAGAGCCTCAAGCTGTTGCCCTGGTTAGAGAGCCATGGCGTCACTACAGTTCACAGCCCCTCCTGGGCTTAAGCGATTCTCTTGCCTCAGCTTCCCAAGTAGCTGGGACTATATGTACCCACCACAACACCCAGCTATTTTTTGGTTGTAGTTGTCATTGTTGTTTGGTGGGCTAGGGCTGATTTGAACCTACCAGCTCTGGCGTATGGGGCTAGTGCATTAGCCATTTGAACTACAGAGGCTGAGCCAGGAAATTTTTTTTTTTTTTTGAGACAGAGTCTCATCCTGTCACCCTCAGTAGAGTGCTGTGGCATCACAGCTCACAGCAACCTCCAACTCCTGGGCTTAGGTGATTCTCTTGCCTTAGCCTCCCAAGTAGCTGGGACTACAGGCGCCTGCCACAACACCCGGCTATTTTTTATTGCAGTTTGGCCGGGGCCACCCTCAGTATATTGGGCCAGTATATTGAGCCACAGGTGCCTAATCTGTTTGTCTCCTTTGATTTTATTCTTTAAGGACTTCTGTTATCTGTGTGTTCCATCTTCTCTATTTTTAATATTTGTCAATATCCCTTTAATTTTTTTACATCTTCATTTCTTTTTGATTTTGAAAATTTACCATTTTTTTAGCTTCTATTTTTCTTAGTATAGTTTACCTTTTGTGGATTTTACCTACTTGCTTTCTGAAGCATTTATAAGCAATTCACACTCCAAACAGCAAATAAGACAGAGTTAGCTTCTCAGCATGTTCACCAGGACCTAATGTTAGCAGTTTTCTCTCTCTGATGGGTCAAAACCAATATTGTCTTGTTTTAATTTGCATTTCTAGCCTAGTATGTGGGATGTATTTACTTGCATTTGTATTTATTTTTCTTTTTCCTAAGTTTTACCCAAGATTCTTTTGGATTGTTTACTTTTTCTTCCTTACTGGTAGATTTCTTTTAAGCAATTGAAACATTAACCCTTTTTCTTAATGTGTGCAAATATTCCTTGAACCAATTGTATTTCAACTTTATGATATCATTTGCCACAATGAAATATTAAATTTTATTTAGAATAAAATTACTCTAAGAGCTCAATCTTTTACTTTATATTTTCTGGAATTCTTGTTTTATTATAAGTAATAATTCCTACCACAATTCCATCATACACATATTCTCCTAAAATTTAGTTTAATGTTTTTTGTTATTTTGTGTTATTGCTTAGATTTGAAATTTACTTAGATTCATTTTTTTTTATATGGGATGAAGAGTTTAGTGTTCTTTATACTATTAGTGAATAATTTGCTTGAATTCTCCAAGCTTCACTTTTCTCATCAGTAAAACAGGTACATAATACCTACCTAACATGGATGCTTTAAGGATAAAAGTAAAATAATATAAACAATGCATATAATATTTCTAGACAGAGTAGGCATTTCACAAATGGTAGGTATTATTTTGTGAGACAGTATAGTGGGAAAAATGAGATAGATATGTTAATTCAACCTCTGAGACTGAGTTTCATAAATTAAAAAGTGATCTTTCTTATAGAGTTGATATAAAATTAATGAGATAACATTCAAAGCTGCTAGCATGTATCAGGTAACCAATAAATAGTAAATACCTATGCCATTGTTATTATTTCAATTATTAGTACTACTATTACTAGCAAAATTATGGCCACCAATAGCAGCAGGGATTAAAGTAACTTACTAGTTGGGAGCTGCATACTGGCATTTTCTAGAATATCACTGACTAGCTGTGTACCCTAGACAATTCATTTGGGTATCCATATCTCTCTCTCCACACATACACGTAGCACGTGCACACACACACACAGTAGGGATCCACACAGCCCAAGTCCAAGCCATAGCTAAGCTGCTGGTATTACCACTAAGCACAACAGCTGCCTGGTTAATTTGATGCTTTAAAATGATGCAGAAATCCAGCATATTGTGAGATAAATATGTCTGTAGGCTTTTAGTTTGCCATTCTAGATGAAAACAGTATTTACACTTGAAATAAATTAAGGCATAATTTAAGTTAGTTGGAGATGACAATAACTACATGAAATATTTAAAAAATGTCAGACTTCCTATAATTCTTTTTTCTAAGTGCTTTAAAAGCCTCCATTTTGGGCAGTGCCTGTGGCTCAAAGGAGTAGGGTGCCAGCCCCATATGCCGGAGGTGGCTAATTCAAACTCAGCCCCGGCCAAAAAAAAAAAAAAAAAAAACCAACTACAAAAAGCCTCCATTTTATTAGAAGTATATAGAGTAAAAACATATAAAAAGAATTAACATGTGAAAAGGTGCACAATTTTTCTCTACCATCCAAGCACAATCTGTTTATTGGGGTCTTTTATATCTAGGAGTAATGAATGACAGAAACAAATACTTCAGTTACTCTAAACCAGTTCCTTGGCATATAAAGTTTTACTTTTATCTATGAGCCTTTGAAGAATAATATGTCAGGTTTTTTTTTTTTTTTTTTTTTGCCCAGGGCTGAGTTTGAACCCATTGCCTCCAGTATATGGGGCCAGTACCCTACTCCTTTGAGCTAAAGGCGCTGCCTAATATGTCAGGTTTTAAAGGGGAATAGGATATAATACACTTAAATTCTATACTATTATAGCTTCTAGTAATGATCTGCTTGAGAGAATAGCTCTAACGTCATAAAGGCCAACCCCATTTTGAAAAGTCTGGGACACATAGGGCAGGATAGCTTTGAAGAAGAAACCATTTTCCTTTTGAATGATGACAATGTTGCACTATAATAGGAAGTCTGAAATTATCCTTAAGATGAGTGTTACTTCAAAATTGACTATGGAACTAGAAAAATGATGCCTCATTAGGAATCCATTTGGGATGGCCATTGTTCTCATCCTTTCCTTAGAGCCAGCCGACTACCCCCAGGAGCTGCAGCACTTGGCCTGACATGGCATTAGTTATCCCATGTTTCTGCATAGTGGATGGCTCATATCTTATTAAGCCATCACTGGGAAGTGATGTTGTCTCAAGGAAGATCAAATCCATAGCACAGGAACTAAAAGCAACTAGCTGTGTAGGGACAATGTCCTGCTGGGGAAAATTAAAGGTTCTCCTGTTTTATAGTAATGTTACGAAGGCCATAAATGTGTATAAATTCAAACAAAAATTTTAAAACCCACTAATGTATTCTGCATGTATGACAGTTGGATTAATAAGGTATTTTATCATTTCTGAAGACTATGTGACCTTTAGGCCATGAAGAATAAACTTGTGCTTCAAAAAGTTTTAAAGATTATTTATTATAGAATCAAAGAGAAAAAAGCAAGTCCAAAGTACACCAAAATGAGGCTCCAACTACTTCCCTGAGAACTGGGATACTGTGTATCATTGGATGAGCATTAACTAGTACAAATAGGTGTGTGTGCTCTCAGAAATTTCTTTAAAATAAGGAAATGTGTGGTGGTTCAATACTGGAATCTCATGTGCCAAGTTTCCCTGGCTCTCCCCTCTCTGCTCTCAGAGCTTGTTTGTGGTTCCTAACTTTGCTTTTCAGGACTCTGTTTAGAGCAGGGAACTAGCTCTATGTTGATGGAAGGGATAAAATGAGAGCCGTGGTTCTATTTCAGGGTCTCATTCTGATGGTCAGATGTGTCAGTGTCAGCTTACCATTTCATCACTTTTTTCTTACTACATTATTTGTTTCATTATACCAGCATCACACTATACCATCACTATCAATACCATCAATGTCCCACCATTACCATCACAACCATCATCACTACCACCACCATCTACATCACTACTACTAGCAACATCACCACCACCATCATTACTACCACCAGTCACCATGACCACCATCATCACCACTATCACCACTACCACCACCACTATTATAACCAGTCACCATGAACAACATCATCACCACTATCATTACCACCACCACCATTAATATCACCAGTCACCATGACAACCATCACCACCACTACCACCACCAGTCACCAGGACAACCATCATCATCACCATCACTACCACCATTACCATAACCTCCACCATCACCACCACCACCATTACCATCAGCACTATTGGTGTTATCACTAACACTAGCACGGTCACCACCACCACTATCACCACTGCCACCAAGAGCATTACTTTTCACCTTGATGATCTTGATGTCTTTCTGTCTCTCTGCCTCTAGGTTCTCATCTCCTCCAACCTTTCCTACATTTTGTTGCAAGATTAATTATCCTATATCAGAGTTTTGTTTGTAGCTCTTTAAAAGCTGAAGTTTAATTAATCTTTATTTAACCCCATTTCTAATGAATAAAATGCAGTTCTTTTGGGCTTCATATGCCAGGACATTCATAAAAACATGTCTCTAGGATGTTGTTCAGATTGGCTCTCCCAGTGCTGTCTCTCCAAGCATTCTAAGCTCCAACCAAGTAAGAGCATTCACTATTCCTTGACATGCTTTAGGTTAGAAATTTTCAAAGTTTAGAACAAATAATGCTTTATTAAATCTTTTGGGATATTTGTTAAAATGCATATTTTGGGACCTTATTCCTAGAAGCTTTCTCTTTGGAATCCTGGGTACTTAACATCTTTTTGTTCTTAGCTTTGGGATCTTGTTGTCAAATCTTCTGAACACAGGTAAAGTCCTATTTAACATCTGGTTACTTAAATATCCTATATGGTGTTTGTAAGGAGTAATATTAAAAATATAAAGCAATTGGCACAGTGTCTAATCCAGCAAGTTGCCAACAAAATATAGCTTTATTGCCAATTCTTGTCCCACCTACGTTCAGAGTGTTTTTGTGATGTTCAAGTAAGTAACATCTGTGGTAGAACTTCTATATTTCTCATGTGCTGTCCATTAGACTGGTAACCTCTGGAGGACAGGGATTATGTATGACTCATCATTGTATAATTTGCAAAATCTGACCTAGTGTTTTTCTCACTATTAAATGAATTAATAATTAGTTACTTATTTTTAAACATTGTGACATAAATTTTAATTCAGAGCCTTTAACATTTCAAAAAATATCCCTTTCATGTTCTCCCAGAGGAAGTCTCTGAGACACCTCTTCTTCTGGTGGCCGCTGAAAATTGCAGGGTCATTTCCTGCAGGAGTCCCAGGTTCTCTATGCCCTGACCTTAGGAGCACAACCTTCTCAAATACACTGAGACTTTTGATGAGAGAAATTGGAGAGTTTTAGCTCAATATTTTTGAAATACTATTCAGTCATCCTCATTAAGTTTTCATCTCTAGTCCTGTGTATCAGTTCTTAGAAATGGCAGTCTATCTCCCATACCAAGGTGCAATATTCACCTAGGACCTGGTTGAGGTAAATAGGTTCAATCTTGTGTCCTGGATTGGGTCCCTGACTTGAGGTCCTGCTTAATACTCTAGTGCTTTTAGGATTAGACACTGCCTTGGTTTCTTTTATTTAATGAAGGAATTTAAATTTATTTTTTTCCTTTTATTAAGTCATATACACATAGATCAATAATGTCTGTCCTGTGATTCCATCCTACAAGCAGCTTTAACATCCACAGTGCCATCTATCAACTCCTTACTGATAAATTTGCTGGTGCTAAGGTCTGCTGATGAATTTCTAAGAACCTCTTGGTTGTGCTTTAACCCCCTATAGACGGCTCCTTCCCTCTTGGCAGATGCTGACGCTGGTGCTTACTGTGGTTGAACACATGGAATGCTCTTTGTAGCATTTTGCTGTACCTCTTGTCTGATCCCTCAGTGGTCTACTGAGTGACTGCTTCACCACGTCAAGCCCTCTCAGCTCTTACGCCTTCCCTCCTGCAATACATGGTTACTGAGGACCTCATGATACTTACCTGGCTGATGGTGCTCATGGCCCGCATGTAGCTCTCATTCCTGGAGCGGAACTTTGGGGATGTGAGCAAGCCTGCAGGGTCAAGGCCATCCAGGCTTCGGTTGATAGAGACTTCACTTACTGCTCTCAGGTAACTGTGACTCCGGATCTGGAGTTTGGGTGAATGCTCATTGGAAATCCTGGAAGAGAAGAATGGAAGAGGTGCATTTAGTCATATTCCAAAAACAGAAGCAGGAATAAGACATGTCACTAATTATGTGGTGCCCTAAATACTTGGGCAAATAATATTGTAGATGTCTTTCTATGATTGCTTGCCCATGGTGTCTCAGAAGAAAAAAAACTTTTGGAAGGAGATCATCAAGAACAATTAAGATTCTCTTCAGCTATTAAGTAATTTCTCCACTCACATTTTCCTAGGGACCCTAGGGAGGGAGATAATAGTCCTAGAATTCTGACTTGCATATTTTTTATTTTATTTTACTTATTTATTTTTTGACTTGTGTAATTTGTAAGATTGTCTTGTACCTGTGTCTTTCCCATGGCCATTTTTTTGTTTATGGACTTTCTAGTAACAAGAAATGGGGCTTTATTTGTATCTGTATCAATATCAATATTTCTATCTATCCACCAATTTCCCTTCCTTCCCTTCCACTGGCCTTCCCTTTTCCTTCCCTTCTCTTTCTCCTTTTTTACTTCTTTCCCTCCTTTTCTTTTTCAGCTCTCTAATCTTTAACTCTCTCCCATAGTTGAGGTTGAACTTACTGAACAAAACATAACCACCAGAAATGCACCATCTCTCTGAATCTTGAATGTACACACAAGTGTTTACACACTTTGTACTCTTTGGATTTATTCCAAGATTCACTGTAACATTATAAAGGTAGGAAATGCTCACTGCAAAAAGCCAAGCTATACAGAAGTGAACAAAGGAGAGAGTAGGCCTCCTTCTCCCTCACCGATCCCGTTTCCAAAATTCTGCACCTTTATAGAAAGTGCTCTTGGCATTTTGGCTTATGTCCTTCCTCACTCTTGGCATATATTTATGAACAACTTAATTTTAGTAATTTTTAAAGTTTGTTTTCACTTGGGGTCAAGGTGGTGATTTTTCTTTATTAAAGTTCTTTAATTTTACATGTAATATTGCTTGCAATTAAAAGAATTAAAGTTGGTAGTGAAAAGAGGTATGCTCAACATAGTTACTATTACCTATTGTGATTCTGGAGCTCTTAGCCAGAGTAATTAAAAAATAAAAAAAGAAAGGCCGGGTGCAGTTCCTCATGCCTGTTATCCTAGCATTCTCGGAGGCCAACGTGGGCAGATTGCTGAGTTCAGGAGTTCGAGATCAGCCTAAGCAAGAGTGAGAACTCATTTCTTTAAATAGTTGTGATGGGCACCTGTAGTCCCAGCTACTTGGGAGGCTGAGGCAAGATGTTGCTTAAACCCAAGAGTTAGAAGTTGCTGTGAACTGTGATGCCATGGCACTCTACTAAGGGTGACATAGTGAGACTCTGCCTCAAAAAAGAAAAAAAAAAAAGAAGAAGAAGAAAGAAAAAAATAGGGCATATAAATATTGCAACTGGAGGGATAAATGTTGAGTATTTACAGATTATAAAATTATCTGTAAAATAAAGAAAATCAAATAAAAAGTCATGAGACCCTTGAAATAGTGGTAGCTAGATATAAGGTAGAAATACAGAAATTACCAAGTTTTCTATATCCCTCTATCACCAAATAAAATTTTAATTAAAAAAATCCCATTTAAAATGGTAAAACATAAAATAAATGAAAATAAGTACCAGAATTTTATGAAGAAAAAGATAAAATCTTATGGGAGGCAATAAACAATTCCTACTTAAATGGAAACATTCCTAACTGAAAGTACTCAATTTTACAAAAAAATTAAATTTCTCCTAAATTAATCTGTAAATTTAATGCGATTGCAGTAAAAATCTCATGGAATTTTTAATTCAAATTTACCAAACTCATTTTACATTCCGTACAAGGTTCATAGCAGTATAGTTCAGAAGAGACAAAGGTGAAAACAACGCAGATGTCCATCAACTGATGAACTGACCAATAAATGTGGTATGGCTATGCAATGAAATGTTATTGGGCTGTTCCAAAGGAATGAAGCACTGATACAGGCTACAACATGGATGAACTTTGAAAACATGGTAAATGAAGGAAGCCACAGAAGTGTTCAGAACAGGCAAAACTATAAAAACAGAGAATACAGTAGTGGTTGCCTAGAGCTGGGTGAGGGAGGGGCAGGAAGATCATGGCAGTGGGGTTGATATCTAAAGGGTGGTGAGCAGGGATGGGAAAACTTTAATCAAGTTGTAATCAAATAAGGCCACATTCAAGAAACAATTAGATATACTTAAAAATGTACATTATTTTATAAAAATCTAACTACTATGTACTTAATAATTTCAAAAAATGAAAACTACACCTGTATTCATTAGTTTTAAAGTTAACTAATCTTTTAATGACTTTGTTGTGTCTGCTTTTTGGTGGAAAGCATTTGAATATTTAGTTGCAGCACAGAGGTCTGCAGTTTTGGCTGATCCTTTACACTTGATCTTAGCCAAAAAGCCAGGAAGGAATCCATTGATGCTCTAGATGGTCATTTGTGATCTTAAGGCCATCTTGCTTTGGGTTAGGTAGGAGAGTGTAGATTTGCAGATATAACTGGTTGAAAAGCAAGAAAGCATTTTCTGGGCATGTTATTGAAAGCATGGGTAATCTACTGCCTTTTTATATATTTCAATTTGATTCTTCTTAGCATCAAAACAATGACTTTAAAATGTTATCTACTGAGAGTTCGATCAATTCCATCTGTAGTTCTTTAGGTGCCTTGGTGAAATCAACTAGGTGGGCATGAAATGCTAATTTGACTGTGACATTCTGATTCTCAAAGTCAGTGAAACTTCATTGTATTCTCCAGTTGAAAGTTCTATAATGGGTGTGTATTCTTCAAATGATTCATATATATCTCCCTGCTCATCAGTGACTTTTGCTAACTGGGGAAAATGTTCATCTGAAGTTTCCTTTTGAAGAAGTGTTTTGAATAAAGATAGCTTTTTTTTTTTTCAAAATGCCTTTTTTTGGGAGAAGGCACATATCTTATATAGGCTCAGTTTTATATTTTGCAAAAAAATATTCAAGTTGTTTTGATTTGACATGATATCACACAGAAATATTGCATGCCTATAGGAATCTTTTCTTTTCTTTCTTTTTTTTTTTTTTTGAGACAGAGCCTCAAGCTATCCCCCTGGGTAGAGTGCTATGGCATCACAGCTCACAGCAACCTCCAACTCCTGGACTCAAGCGA
>CAUYQV010050405.1:0-21281 GCA_963574575.1 Galagoides demidoff
TCGGCTAAGGCGCCGGCCACATACACCTAAGATGGCGGGTTCGAATCCCCAGCCCGGGCCCGCCAAACAACAATGATGGCTGCAACCAAAAAATGGCCGGGCGTTGTGGTGGGCGCCTGTGGTCCCAGCTACTTGGGAGGCTGAGGCAGGAGACTTGCTTTGAGCCCAGGAGTTGGAGGTTGCTATGAGCTGTGATGCCATGGCACTCTACCCAGGGGTATAGCTTGAGGCTCCGTCTCAAAAAAAAAAAAAAAAAAGAATTTAGTTTATGGATTGACACACATATCTCAATGGTTAGGGTGCCAGCCACATACACCAAGGCAGGTGGGTTTGAACCCTGCCCGGGCCTGCTAAACAATGATAACTGCAAAAACAACAACAACAACAAATATCCAGGCATTTTGGCTGTCCTGTAGGCCCAGCTACTTGGGAGGCTGAAGCAAGATAATCACTTAAGCCCAGTAGTTTGAGGTTGCTGTGCGCTGTGATGCCACAGCACTCTACTGAGGGTGACATAGTGAGACTCTGTCTCAAAAAAAAAAAAAAAAAAAAAAATTTAGTTTGTCTATACTTGAGTAATATTCAATTCTGTGAACATATTCTAATTTGAATTTGGATTATTTTAGTGGTTTCTATTAATAAGGCTACTGTAACCATTCTTATACAAATAGTTTTGAGAATAGTTTTCTTTGTAGATTAATACCTATGTGTAAAATTGCTGAGTCATGTAGTAGATAATATGTTTACCTTTGTAAGAACCAGACGTAGGAATCTAGGGCATCTGTAATCTCGAAAAATTTGGTGTGACCTTTTTAATTAATTCCAGCAGGTATGTAGTGGTGTATCATTGTAGTTTTTATTTGCATTATCTTGCTTTGAAATGATTTTGATAACTTTTATTTGCTACTCAAAAGTGAAGTTTATATTCTTTTTTTTTTTTTTTTTGAGACGGAGCCTCAAGCTATCCCCCTGAGTAGAGTGCCATGGCCTCACAGCTCATAGCAACCTCCAACTCCTGGGCTCAAGAGAGTCTCCAGCCTCCGCACCCAAGTAGCTGGGACCACAGGCGCCCGCCACAACGCCCGGCCATTTTTTTTTTTTTTTGGTTGCAGCCATCATTGTTGTTTGGCTGACCCGGGTTGGGGATTCGAACCCACCACCTTCGGTGTACGTGGCTTGCGCCTTAGCCGATTGAGCCACAGGCGCCGAACCGTGAAGTTTATATTCAAGTACTTCATGTAACAAATGGGTAGGTGGTGTAGGGATTTTATAATAATATATTCTGGATCTAAGTCCTTTCCCAGATAAGAATGGTGTAAATTTTTTACCCTCTTAGGGTGTTACTTGTCCAAATACTTTCTTAATGGTGTCTTTTAAAAAGCAAAATACAGCTCAGTGCCTGTGCCTTAAGCGGCTAAGGTGCCAGCCACATACAACTGAGCTGGCAGGTTCGAATACAGCCCCGGCCCCCCAAAAAACGATGGCTGCAACCAAAAAATAACCAGGCATTGTGGCAGGTGCCTGTAGTCCCAGCTACTTGGGAGGTGGAGGCAAGAGAATCACTTGAGCCCAGGAGTTGGAGGTTGCTGTGAGCTGTGATGCCACAACAGGGCGATAGCTTGAGACTCTGTCTCAAAAGTAAAAAATAAAAATAAAGAAATAAATAGCAAAATATTTTAATTCTGCTAAATTCTAATTTGCCAATTTTATCTTTAACTCTTAATGTTTTTGTATTTGATGTCTGTGAAAGTAATCCTTGCCTATTTCAAGGTTATGAAAATATTTTCGTATATTCTAGAAGTTTTATATTAGATCTATAATCATCTTAGATTTCTTTATGTATGATTAAGATGAGGTAGTGACTTATATTTTTTATATGAATGACCCCTTATTTTAGCAATATTTGTTTAAAAATTAACCTGTTAATTTTAACCTGTTAAAACTCAGTTCAATGTATATGTATACTTGTGTTTCTGGATTTTTTGCTGTTGAAATGAATCCAAGAAATACTACACTTTCTTGATTATTGTAGCTTTAGGGCAAGTCTTTCAAACAGGCTCTGTAAATTCTTCAGATTTTTTTTTTTAAGTGTGGTTTGATCATTCTACATCCTTTGCATTTGCATATAATTTTAGAATAATCTTATATATTTCTTCAAAAATAACTTAGTCAAATTTTGATAGTGATTGTATTAATTCTATGAAAAAGTGGCTATTTTAGCTGGGCATTGTGGTGGGTGCCTGTAGTCCCAGCTACTCGGGAGGCTGAGGGAAGAGAAACAACTAAGCCCAGGATTTGGAGGTTGCTGTGAGCTGTGATGCCATGGCACTCTATGGAGGGCAATAAAGTTAGACTCTACAAAAAAAAAAAAAAAAAAAAGAAAGAAAGAAAAAGAAAAAGTGGCTATTTAAATGTTAAGTTTCCTAATCCATGAACATGTTTGTGCATTTATGTATTATTCAATTTTTTGTAACAATGTTTTCCAGTTTTTGGTATAAAGACCTTATACAAATTTTACCAGATTTATTCCTAAGTATGTGTTTTATTTATACCATTGTAAGCTTCTTTTTGTTTCATTTTTGTTTATTGCTAATATATAGAAATGCATTTACATTATATATATATATTTATCTTCTAGTCTCTGACTGTCCTAAATCCATTTATTGTTCTAATAATTAGCAGATTCCTTTGAGTCTGAAGACAAACTTAAATCTTCCAACACTATTGTCTACCAGTGTACTTCTGTAACTCTTGTTCCCAGGGAGATCATTATCACCAGATAATTTTGAACTCTTTCAGAAATATTTCATGCATATACAGACAGAAATGGTATTGCTTCGTAACCTACATACAAATAGTATCCCACTTCAAAGTTCCCTCATCTTGCCTTTCTGTGAGGATCAAATTTATTTCCGGTATTTGCAACTCATGTAAAAACATATTAAACAAAGAAAGCAAGTTTTCAAATATTATATAGTTTCCCCCAGGTTTATAATACCAAAAAAGGAATAATGCAATGTCCAATTGCTGTTTAGCAATATAAATTAATACAACATACTACATATTGTGAGCATTTTATATGAATTACTGTGGAGTACTGTAGTGTATAAATATATATGTTCAGTTCTACAATCAGTTCTTTGGGACAGCAGTTTTCAATCCTGGATTATCACTGGAATCACCAGGCCCACTTTCATAAATGCTGATGTCTGGGTTTCGCCCCAAAATCTGATTTCATTGATACGGGATATGGTCTGGGCAAAGGGATTTTTAAAAGTACCCAGGCGATTAAAATGTGCAGCCAATTTGATACTGGTATTTTAGACCTTACTCATACAGTTTCTTCTATTGTAAGTACATATATGTGCATACATACACACATAAATATACATTCTCCACAGTGAAATTTTAAATGCCTGAGAAAGTAATAGAGTTTATATTTGCAATTTTTATAGGTAATGTCATGGATCAAAAAAGTTAAATAACTTGAAAACATACAATCTGTATAATCTTAAAAAAGGCAATTAACCTTTCCCCATTACCATTTCTGCATGCCCCCAAAAGAAATCTTAACAATGAACTGTAACTAGTTTTTGTTAAGAAATAGTGGCAGATCACTTTCAAACAGGAATAATTATACAAATATCTAAATATAGAAAAAATGCAAAAAAGCTTGAGAAAAAATACTAAAAACACCTATTAATGATTCTTTAGTACTAATTGCTAACCTTTTGTAGTCAGGAGCAATTGCTCTACTTGGGATCAGGATTAAGTACTAAGTCATATGGTCTATTTGTCTGCTCTAGCGTGATCTTCTATTTTGTTATATTAAAATTGTTAAACATTATTTTAAAATACTACAAGTATCATATGTCAAGGTATAAATAAAACTAGTGTTTATACTTAGAGCATGAGGTTTGGAGGAGTTTGTTTGAATTGCCAAAATGAAATAATCACTCAAATAATTCTGTACCAAAGTCCTTATTTTCAGTGACCATTCATCCTAACATATTTCCTGATTGACTGAGGTGTTCAGAATGCTACATTACAACTTCTGCATATTTAAAGTCAATTTTAAAATCTAAATTTAGATGTCGCTCAGGCAAAGAAGATATATTACAAAACACAGTGACACAGGTTAGCAGGCAGGCAAGCAGAAAAGGAGGGAAAAAAGAAAGAAGGGAAATGAAAGGCTTTTTTGGGTAAAAAATGCATTAGAAATTTGTCTTGAGAATTTCTTCAGTAAAATGTTACTGGAGTTAAGTGCAATATAAATCTCTCCTTTGCTATGTAAAACTTTGGTAAGATTGAAGAAACTACTTATACTCTTTGAGACTTATTTTGTTCATTTATTTCAATAAATTTAATAATGCTTCTTAAGGATATTTTGGGGATTGAATGTGATTATATTTATGAAAATGCTTAGCTAACAACTATATTGGATCTTCAATAGACAATCATAATTTAATTTTCATAATTATCTCTAAGTCACTTTTGCTTTTTTCGTCTCAAGTCTGAATTCTGTAAAACGCATTTTGGAATATAGAATAACTACCACCTGATAATTTACCCTCTCTTTCAGTTGTTTTACTATTCTGAGATTTTAAACTTTACTGTCCATCTCTAACATAGCTGAGAAGAGAAATTAATGTAAGTATATGAAAGGAATGTGTTCTAAATTGTTCACTGAGGTTTATAATTTTATTATTTTTATGTTATTGAATTCACAACATCTAGATACTTTAGAACCTTGTTACTCAGTGAGTTTTATAGAAAAAGGGCAATACTACACCCAGTCAGATTTTTAAAAGCCAGACCTACTGAATCACAATCTGCCTGATAGCAAAATTCCCAAGTGTATGAACATTAAAGTTTGAAGCACTGCTTTAGACAATATTCATTTAGCTATTACTCTAATGGAAATGTTAAAACACATGATTTACACTTCATATAAATTTTTTGATTTGCATCATCTTTATTACCGAAAATAAAATCCCATCTATCTTGCACATTCATACTTTATATAAATTTGGTTTTTAAAAGTCCATAGGGGGTACAGTCCCATCTGTTCTTTGACTTTCCTTGCTATTATGTCATACCTCAAACTTCAATTGCAGTTGAAGTCCTCTCAAAGAACAAAAGCTGATGTGGCTGCCTTGGGTCAGCTTCTCAAAGTGTGCTCCCAGCCAGCCGGGTGGAGGTGGTCTCCTGTCACCATCTGGGCCATTTCTGCTGGGGAAAGCAGCAGCACCTCACAGTATTCACCAGCCCAGCTCTAGAGCACAATCAGCTCTCCCTGGGGACCAGCTTTCACTGCAAGTTGGTAGCACCGTCCCCAGTCAGCCACAATCCCTGGCAGGCCTGGTGGCCTTAAGGGAGCTCTGTGTCCATGGTATAAATTTGAATGAGGTCAGACACAATATTATCAATGACTGACTTGGTAAGGTCGTCACTAAACACCTGCCACCACGGCTTCTCAGCCTCGGCCTCAGCAGGCACGTCGACTCCATACACTTGCAGGGCCAGGAAGAGCACGGCCACCGCGATGTGCTGGGCCCGGAAGCGGAGGCACAGCGCCCCGTGGTAGCTGTCCCGTAGCAGGGCCCAGGCGGTGATGGCAATGGGGGTTCGCTGCCAGCTGTAACGGTTCAGCCAGTTCTTGAGGGACAGCAGGTAGTGGAGCAGGTACTTGTGGGGGTGCTGGAAGGACACCTGGAAACGTAGAACTCTGAGCATGAGAAGCTCACACTGCACCATGCTGTCTCGGAGCTCCCAGAAGTGGGAGTCCAGTTCCATGGGCTCGCTGCCTGGGTTAAAGTACCTGGTGGCCACATTGATGATGTCACGGGTACGCAGGTGCTGCTCTTCCACTTTGCCTGCCAAGTAAATGGAAGACATGGCGACCAAGTAAGGGTCATAGGCATCCACGTTGGTCTCACAGAAGAACTTACGGTAAATGGTGCAAGCCGTGGCAATGGGAACGGACTGCATCCCTAGCTTGACTCCTGCCTCCATGATGAACTTGGTCACGCGGAAGTGCACCCTGGTGTCCAGCACCAGCCGCCCTCCGGCCTCCAGGGCTGCCGCCCCTTCCCCGCAGCGCGGTGGAGTAACGGCCTCCATGAGGCCCCGCCCCGCGACTCCCACGGCCAAGTAAACTCTTGTTACATTCATATCTGATTCGGGCTCAGACAGACGGGTTAGATTTGTTGTAATGTGCACCCACTAAATCAGTATTAAAAACACACATTTTTATCATATTGGCTGTGCCATTAAATAATAGTGAAAATTCATCAAATTCTTAAAACTCTAAGAGTTTGTTTAATCACCAATAAAGTAAAAGGCTAGTTAATGCATACTTCCCCTGCTACTCAGTGGGATTGTTTTAAGGGTTCATGTGAAAGATGGCACGTTATCAATGTTCAAACTCTGTACGCATGTAGAAGATTATTGTAATCTGTGGGTCTGTGAGTGCACAAGGTCTAAGACTGACAAAAGGCATCTAACTGTGGGTAAGTTGAGACTCCTTGGTGAACCGGGCGTGGTGGCTCAAGCCTGTAATCCCAGCACTGTGGGAGGCTGAGGAGGGAGAACTAACTGCTCAGGAGTTGGAGACCTGCCTGAGCGAGAGTGGGACCCCAACTCATAAAAATGAAAAAAAAAAAAAAAAACAGCCTGGCGCCGCAGCGAGCTCCTGTAATTCCAGTGGCTTTGGGAGGCTGAAGCAAGGGGATACCCACAGCCAGAGTCTAAGGTTGCCGTGAGCTATGACACTACTGCACTCTGCTCAGGACGTGGGGTGGGACTCTGTCTCAACAACAACAACAAAAGACTCCTTAGGGAGGAAGACAACAAAATGCCAACTTAAGGATTTGAGTAACCATTTTCCCCCTGCTCCCCTGCTTTTTAGTAGAAACAAAGGGTGAAAAAGAGAGGGGTGTCCTATGGGGGAGGACGGTTTTGTATAATTTAATTTTGTGATTCATGTGTTTTACAAAGCTTTAGTGTTCCAATCAGTTGTTTTGTATTTAGTTTGATATGGAAACATGACCAATAGTCATATGAAACAAGACAAAAAGATAAATTTTACTCAGCACATGCCTTCAATTTTTCCTAAGATGCTTCTTAGTAACTGAATTAAAGTCTGAGGAAATGCCATGTATTTGGAATGGCAGTCAGGATATTGTGAGGGATGTCTCCATAGACATCACCGACGCACTCTTGTTTTTTTCCATTACAGATAAAAAGACTTGTGGACCTCATGAATTCCAGTGCAAAAACAACAATTGTATTCCAGATCACTGGCGGTGTGATAGCCAAAATGACTGCAGTGATAATTCAGATGAAGAAAACTGTAGTAAGTATTTCTTGCCTAATAATGTTGCAAGCTTGACAGCCCATTCAATAAGCAAGATAACAATTTTTACTTCAGTTAAGGTATAAATTTGAACCTATCTGTTCTGAAGCTCACATTTTTATACATATATTCACATTTGGACAAGAATATTAAGACTACATTGACCTGAATCTCAAATGGTAGAATTATTGAAGTGCTCATCCTGAGAGTTATTTTCTTACAGGTCTCAGAATTGGTATGAAAGTATCATGAGGTTTAATGTAACCCTTTAGTATGCAATGAAGGAAGCCCTCAGTACAAGTTCATCCAATGACCTGAATGACAGTACAAAACATCTCATTCTTTAACGGATGGTATTCATTTCATTTCAGGATCAAATCCTTTTATGCTACAAATTCACCCATAAGCATCTTTCAGTGAAATATCATTTATTCTCTCTGGAGTTGTGAGCACCTTGTGTATCCAGGGTACTTGTCTCTGAAAATAAAATAACCCTATTATCATCATCTGTCTCCTACTTTCTAATGTACTAAATTTAAAAATAATAATTATTGATCAATTTTATTTTCTAAAAAGTAAATAAAATTGTGGCAGTATCTCTGGATTCTAGAATTAATTTTTGAATCTATTTCTTCTAACACTTTTATACTCTTCCATTTAAAGAAAGAAAGCAATATAAGCGTGTTTAAGATGATAATCAAATTCCATTTATTAAATATTTATATTCTATTTCTGAAAAGGATTTGATGCAGATTAATAACAATAATGTCTATTCTTAGAGGTATTTGTGGATGAAAAACATTCATTTCCCTGGTTGCAGAAGACTAAATGTACATAGGAATATGCCATGTTAAAGCATAAAATTAGTAGAGTAAAAGCTTTAATAAACCACTTGAATATTAAACTTGTAAGACATCAACTAATGTTTTAAAAACTTCCTATTGAAGGTCTGAGATCTGTTCAGTGACTAAAATTAAAATCTGACAGGTTGAGAATGGTAGGGATAGAACTGTAAAAATACAAAAAATAAAATATTATGTATATATTTTCTGTTCATTTGTATATTTGAACTTAAACATAAAAATATCTACTTAGCTTAACCTTTGATCTAAATATTATTAATCATCAATAAGTTACTTGATAGGAAATGGCCTGTTACTGAAGAATATTGAGAGCAACAGAGGGCGAGACAACAACCCTGGAAGCTTAGAGACCTTTATTCAGGGAGGAAGTAGAATTCGTGGAAGAAGTTATCCTACTGGTCTAATAACGAAAGTAGAAGAAGGAAGAGATAACCTGCTTCTACGTCTGCTGGGGTTTCCTGGGGTATTCTGATGGTTGAATATTATTGTGCTGTTGCCTAAAAGTCAGCCTGTGGCCTAAGAAAACAAGGAGAAAGAACATTGACTCTCACTTGTCACTGTGGAAATTTAGTGATAAATCATGGTAGTCACAGAACCCTTAAGAAAAAGCAAGGCAAGTGGTTGCAATATAAAGCATTCCAATATAAAATACCAATTACCTGTGGTTCTTTTTTAGTTTCTATTCACTCTGAGCTCATTGCATAAGAAAAGTAATATTGGTGAAGTTGCATAGGAGAGGTGACAGTGAACAAAATGAAGGGTACAATCATGACATGGGAGAGTCAAAGGCACATGCAGTTCAAGTATGAGACTATGTTAACATGTTATACATGTAAGGGTATTTTAGGCCAAGTGTTAAAGTATGTTCACATGTTAAACATTTCAGAGTATATTGGAGGAAGAATCAAGGAATCAAAATAATTGAGTTGTGTTTGAAGATTCTATCTTGACTAGACCAGAAGAAATGGGAATATTGAAAATGCTGGAAGTTTTACATAGGTAAAAACTGAATCAATGAAGAATGAGAAAAAAAATACAATTATTTCTATAGGGAAAAGTCATATAGTAACAAGCCTTAGAAAAAAATACTGTTGCTATATTAAAATGCCATTAAAATATTTAATAATATAAAAATCATTATAAATATATATTAATTTACTCATCCATCATCCTCATATATTAGGACAGAGTTATATGCTGTCATATTTTCCAGACATCACTGATCAAGGTTTTACTATTTGGTTCACATTTGGCAAGTTATTGTTAGCTATTATTAAGTAGTGAAACATACCAGAGATAGTGAATCAATCTTATACATTGAAATCAACCTTATAGACTTAACGAAGGAGATATGTTATGAGAAGTACACCTTCAGGCAATTTTCTCATTGTAAAAATATCATATGTTTTACTTACACAAACAGAGATGGTGTAGCCTACTACACACTTAGGCAATGTGGTAGACTCTGTTGCTCTTAGGCCACAGACCTACAGTCTTCTTAATATACTGAATACTATAGGAATTGTAAAACAATGGTTAAATATCTGATCTAAACACACCTAAACATAGAAAATGTGTAGTAAAAACATGGTATTGCAATCTTATGGGACTGCCATCGGATGAGTATGTGGTCTATTTTTGCAATCTCATTATCTGGCACGTGAATGTAGTTAAAAAACTATAGCAAAATACTTTTAAAGTCACTTTTGTACTTTATCATTTCATCATATGCTCATCATTTCCCTTGTTTAGTGTTTATTAGGGACACTTTGATTCAATAATCATTCTGTTTTAAAAAAACAAGAAAATTGCGTTGGAGTTATTATGTAGTCTAGATAAAAGGTGTGGAAATACTCCATAAATCTCAACATGTGTACTACCTTTATCAACAAAAATAGTCTAAGTAATTGATTTCCAAAATAAAGTACCTCATATCCATCTATCCTTTCATTATTAGTAAGTTACTAACCACCTAATAGATTTAACAATACTAAGTTATTTGATTAACTAGATTTAGCTTCTCATAGAGAGACAGGCTACTTCTGCCTTATTTGAATTTCTAGTACTTTCACACCAAATTTATGTTAGAAGGTTTTTGTATAGATGTCTGTTAACCTAATTGTATTCTAAAAATTCTTTTCAGATTCTTACACCCACATTCACACAACTTTTGAACTTCCCTCCAAGGGTTTATAAGATACTCAGCAGAGGAACTGGAATCTGAAAGTCTTTCTTCTCTACCATTAAATCGATGACTTGAAAGTCATTTTTATTTCCTGAGCTTTGGTTTGTTGAATATTGTGAGAGATGCCTTCCGAAGTTCTTTTCAATTCTGTGACTGCACCTTTTTCCTCCATCAGTACTGGAGGAAGTGATCAGTCTACATGATACCCCTGCTTTTTATTCTTATAATAGAAGCCAATTAGCCTTTCAAAACATGGACATGTGCCTTGCAAAAGTTTTTTGATTGCCAGTCTGGCTTATCTAGATGTGATTTATGGGAATCTGGTAAATTATTTACATGTGGGGTTCTCCCATCTACTCTTGGTCTAGGGATATAGATGATATCAGAGAAAATTAATGCGGGAACGGCATTTTAGAAATACTAGGAAAAATGTCACATTGAAATTTTCTTTTCCAGTGGGTTCTGTTTCAAGTATAGTTTCTGACAAATGCTAACTATCACGCCCAAGTCTGAATATTGTTCTTTTACTTTATTTAGAAATAGAAATTAAAGAAAAGATAAGCAAAAAGAAAAAAAAATTTTAGGACCCTCTCTCATAACTAAATTACATTTTCCCCCAGAGAGTTTCTTTTTGAGCTATCCAATGGCAAAACATTTTGAGATATACAGACGAGAAATACAAATAAGCCAGCTAGCCCATTCTTTGGTGGTATTTACATATGTGTAAATAATTTATAATATAGTCATTATTCAGAAGTCCATTTGCTGGCATTTTTGAAAACATGATAGAGATGTAAAGAATTTCTATTTTTCTGGCTCGGCGCCTGTGGCTCGAGCAGCTAAGGCGCCAGCCACATACACCTAAGGTGGCGGGTTTGAATCTCCAGCCCGGGGCCTGCCAAACAACAATGATGGCTGCAACAACAACAACAAAAAAAATGGCTGGGCGTTGTGGCGGGCGCCTGTAATCCCAGCTACTTGGGAGGCTGAGACAGGAGACTTGCTTGAGCCCAGGAGTTGGAGGTTGCTATGAGCTGTGATGCCATGGCACTCTACCCAAGGCTCCATCTCAAAAAAAAAAAAAAAGAATTTCTATTTTTCCAGAATAAGCTTTTCTAGCAAGTCACCCATTATCTTGTATCAGTACACATATTTTGACACAGAATAATAATATTAAGATAGAGTCTCAACAGAACAAGTGCTCTATGGAACTAAGTGAATTGGGCCCATGCCTCCAACTTCTGGTTATATAACTTTTTATAACTTCAAATTAGCAACTTTCAACCCTCCATATAGCAAAGCGTATCAAGGCCTGTGAAGCTGTTTCTGTTTAGCACATGATGAACACACTTGCTGTAAAATAAGATAAAGGCAATTAAAACATTAGAGGAAGAATTAATACTGTTTGGATATCCCTCAAACCTTTGAAATTAAGTGTTTTTTCTTCTGCTTTTAAGCACCTATGTAAAATGTGTTTTAAATGTGCTCTCTATTTTTCTAATGCAAATCTCTTTGGTTGTTATTTTCCATTGTTAAATAAATTGAACATATTTCACTATAATTTCTTCTCTCTATTATTTAAACTGCATGTGTTTGCAGAGAAGAGGGTAAAATGGCTTCAGCATGGAATGATAACAGAAAAAGAATTTTCTTTTGTTGTATGTAAAATATACATTGGCAGTCACATGCCTTAGATAGTAACTTCACTTCTCAGAGCTTTGATGGTAATCTCTATAATCACATATGTGAGCATTATTACTTCCTCAGTTGTATGGGAGGTGACAGTATCATAGAATAGACAAAAGCACAGGCCCTAGCATCCATCAGATTGTTTTGGGTGAAGCCAGTATTAGGTCTTCTGTGTGCTCGGTCATTTGGAGTGCATTGCTTATCCTCTCTGTGCCTCAATTTACCTGTATTAAAAAGTTTTCAACTTAGCTCACACCTTAGGGAGTTTATAGGAGGATTCACTGGTAAGCACTTGGTGTTAGCTTCACCTTGTGCCTAACAACAAATAAGCAATCAGTAGCTATCAGTTACTATTATTGGGGAATTAATAAATTAATAAAGTTATTTTTAAGATTAAAGCAAAATACATTTGACAAAAATGGAAGTTGCTATTGTCATGTGTACTAAACAAAGAAGTATCAACACATGAATGATTCATCTGTTTAGCAACATTTTCTATTCTACCTTATGGTTCCTCGTCTTATTCATAGCTCAAGGTCATGTTTTAAACTAAACTAACCACCAACATAGAACAAAATGCCCTGGTGTGCATGGCTGACACACTAACCACTGAGCAACAGCACCCACCATATCTTTTGTATTTTTAACTTGTTTTTTGTAATGTTACTTTCTATTCATCACTTTAAAAGAATTGAAAAGTCATATTATGTACCATGGACACTTCATGAGACCTTTCACTAAACAATTTGTTGGTTCTGTTTGGTTAACATTTTTTTCCTTTAATGTTACTTCATGTTGTATGTCATATCAATTTTAGAATGAACTTGAGATAATATAATGACCCTATGCTATTTTTCTATTCCCAGAGCCACAGACCTGTACGTTAAAAGATTTTCTTTGTGCCAATGGGGACTGTGTTTCTTCAAGATTTTGGTGTGATGGAGATTTTGACTGTGCAGATGGCTCTGATGAGGTAAGCATCTTTGCAAAGTAAAACACAAAAGAAAACAGTTTTTTAAAACCACATTTATAATTATTATTGTTCAGTCCAATAAGTGAGGCAAGGACAGCTCAGAAAAGTACTTTATTCCTGACACAGTGAAATAAATATTATATCCACATCTTATGTGACAGATACCCAGCATAGGGAATAGCTCTTGTGCTACTATTGACAGTTAATTTTATAGTTTGTTTTACTTCAACTGGTGAATGGCTGGATTGGGAATAGGATGTTTGGAAACCCTATTCCCTATCGCTTATGCCCTTGCCATCTGTGAATTTGTTCACAAATTTGCTGCACTATTTACAGTCAAGACTAATATGTTTATGCATTTTAAACAGTTTCTTCTCCCTAGTCTCTTTCTCCAATAAAATCCTTTAGATGTCAATGGAGGTCATCAATTTCCATGAAACCACAGGTTGAGCTTTGCTTAGGTGATGAATCACAATCCATTTATAAAGCCTATGTACATATAGCTTTAAGTTAAAAAGTTTACTTTCTTGGGATAATTCTGTGAGCTTAGATTGTACTAACATTTACAATGCTTCATACAGTTCATTATCTGTGTATTTATGTGCTTATGTTTCAGATAGCAATTATTCCATTATGCTTTAAAATAGTAAATGGCACATGGTTATATATTTTTTTCTCAGTCAAATCTGGAATGACCACAAGCCCTCACTTTTCATTATCAGAGATAAGGCCAGTAATAGTCACTTTTAATGCTTTTTTTCTGTTTCACTTGGGAAAAACCAGGAACACATAATTTGTGCAATCAAATCTAATCAGAACTGGAGGAAAAAAGATATCTCTGATCCTCAGTGGACACCATGGTTCCATCTGACAATATAATGACTACCTAGAGCTCTGGGGCTCTGGTTAGCAAGCATATGACCTGTAATAAAATGACCATAAGCTTGCCCCGAGAGGATTTTCACTGCAGTTCTGGAAATTCTCTGATTTAGGTCCATTTTCTTTAGGTATCCATAGATTCTCTGCCTTGCTGGGAGACACTATTGGTCTCTAGAACCTACATAAACTAGTTGTCTTTCAGTCTGTAGGATTTCTTATTGGGACTGCATACTTCTATTCCCTTCTCTCACCATTTTTGAAAAAGTCACCCAAACTACATCTAGAAGCCTAGATTTTAGAAACTAATGCATATAACTTCTCACCTTAGGACCAAACCTAAACCTTAATAATGCAAAGATCTCTCAAGAGAAGAAGTTGAAAAATATCACTTCTACTCATGGCACTATTAACAATGTAAAAAGAAAAATAAAAACCTTCAAATACGATGGGGGAGTTAAATTTCTTCATTGACCAGTGACATATTTACATTGCATTCATTCATTCAAAAATTAAACTTTTTCAAGGCAGGAAGTTCTTTTCTTGTAAACTCATATATCCCATGAAAATGTTTTGGATATGGTTTTATTTTCTTCCTATGTTCTACCAGCCTGTGAAACATCAAAAGGTGGGGATATCTATTGCTTAACTCCTAAATATTTTTTGTTAAATGTTATTCACAAGATGTGCAAGGTACATATATAGAATCAAACACTTCTTTTAAAAATATTGTCAATGTGGAGGAGGTGGAGCATGATGGTGGATGGGAAGGATGTTTAACACAGCTCTCCTGTAACAACAGGTGAGAGTGAGTGGGCGAGATTATTCCCAGTGTGGAATATTGGTGTGGAGAGGCAGTTTGGGGTGTGCAGTGAGGTGGCAGATTGCTGGACTTGGAGTATAATCCGGAGCTGCAGAGACTGCCAGGAAAAGGTTCTGCCCGCTGGCTGCAGCAGTGGCAACTAGCCTCACCATGGAGGATTGCAGTTCTCCATTCATGGGGAAACTAGGTAGTGTGTGGAAAGATTGGTGAAGTGTGGACTCCTGAGTGGAATCAGGTGGCCAGAGTGAGGTGCTGTCTAGTATGGCACCACCATGGTTAAGCAGTGGGAGAGACACCCAGATGGGAAAGATCCTGGATAGGAAGAGGCCATTGTTTTGGAATTTGGAAGATGGCGGTAGCTGTAGGCACCTTTCCCCCACAGCAATTTGAGTCTCACCAACAGTCATCCTACACTCGGAACTGGCCCAGGACATCCCACACTCCACAGGGACTGTTGCAGGGAGAATTTGGGGAAACCTGCCTGTGAAAATTTTTTGAGATCAGTGGAATCAGCAATTGGGCAGGGTCTAGGTGCCAAGCTGGTAATCAGCAAACACCAAGAACGTTTAAACAAGGAGACAGGTATAAGCCTGGGAACCACTCACAGCGCCACCTGCTGTCCAGCAAGTATATTACAACATAAATATATTTCTACTAAAGTCAAACCCTATGGCATATATTTTGTTTGTTCTTCTCTGTTCCCCCGCCCCTTTTTTTTAACCTAGTCTCACTATGTCACCCTCAGTGGAGTGCTGTGATGTTGCAGCTCACAGCAACCTCTAACTCTCTTGGGCTGAATAGTTGTCTTGCCTCAGCCTCCCAGGTGGCTGGGGCTGCAGGTGCCCACCACGGCTGTATTTTGGTTGTGGTTGTCGTTGTTATTGGGCAGGCCCTGGGATGGGTTTGAGCCCACCAGCTCTGGTGCATATGGCGGTGCCCTGGCCACTGGGCTACAGGTGCCGACCCCTCCCCTTCCTTTTGTGGTTGCTGAGAGTGCTTACTTCAGGCTATACAAGTTTTTTTTTCTGTGTGTGTGTGTTTTTGGTTTTGGTTTTGATTGTTTGTGTGTCTGTTTGTGTCTTTGTGTGTCTTATATTTTTTGTTTGTTTGTTCATTTTATTTCAATGTGCCTTGTGTTCTGCTAAAACATCTTGTTGGCTATTTCCCTGACTCCAGTTTTTTACATGCAACAAGAGCGAAGGGGAATGGGGGATGATAGCCAACTGAAGCCAGCTTCCAACAGAAGCTCCCGTACAGAGGGAGAGATAACAGCCAAAAAGAACCCAACAAAGTTGAAGGGTGGGAGTCAAGCTGAGAGAAGAGATTGATAATTGCACATCTTCTCTGCTGAGGCAAGCTAAAACTCCAAGGAAACAAATTTCAGGTGCAGAACCCACCCCAAAGAGGACATATGTCCATTCCCCTGCCCCAAGAGAGTTGCTTGCTTGATGTGAGATCTCTACTAGTGAGCCTAGAACTGAGGTCCTCTTCTCTCACCCATTTGCTGGAAGCTGGGACTCCTTCTCCAGAGAGAAGCTCTGAGCCTGGGCATTATCTTGTCTGGCATGAAGGTTGAACAAATATTTTCCCTGCCACTTTGAACTCCCAGTACACTCTTCTCCCTGGCCTGGTAGTCCAGAAGCCCAACACCTACAGAGAGAACGTTTGTGGTTCTTTGTTAAGACTGGGCATTGCGGCTCAGCGCCTGTGGCTCAATCGGCTAAGGTGCCAGCCATGTACACCTAAGGTGGCGGGTTCAAATCCCCAGCCTGGGCCCGCCAAACAGCAATGATGGCTGCAACCAAAAAATGGCCGGGCGTTGTGGCGGGCGCCTGTGGTCCCAGCTATTTGGGAGGCTGAGGCAGGAGACTCTCTTGAGCCCAGGAGTTGGAGGTTGCTATGAGCTGTGATGCCATGGCACTCTACCCAGGGGGATAGCTTGAGGCTCCGTCTCAAAAAAAAAAAAAAGACTGGGCACTGCATGGTCTGAGGTAGCACAGCTACACTGTAACTGTGAATCTGGTAACAGTGTGGAAAGGCACGGGGAGGGTTAGGGGTCTGGCCTGGTTCTGAGGAAGACCAACTCAGCAGCGGGCGGAGGTTTTGGTCTCTGAATGACAGGGAGAGGCTTGGGAACCGCTGAGGCATGGGAAACTGAGTGAAGACACCTCCCACCTAGTAGCAGCATTAATAAAGTGATACCACCAGGGTCATATTTCAGAGAGACACCTCCCCAATTCTGTGGACGGCTGAAAGGAGCTAGATATTGCATTGCAGGGATACCAGAGGAGCAGAGTGGCAGGGGCAGAGGCACAGTCTCTGAGGGCGAAAAAACATTTGCTGCTTTGTTAACCTCTGATTTGGAATGAGCTCAGGTGGAACACTCCCCAGTTTCCATTGAGCATCCAAGGTAATCAGACTTCAACTCCCCTAGCCAACTGGTGACAGAGTGTAGTTGCTTGGCCTATGAGGTCGCTTCCCTCTGACTCTGGCAGGCCTAAATCCCTGGTGCATTTGTTCATTAGAGGGACCTGGGCCACAACTGTGTGGGGCTACCAGTTCTTGGGTGTGACAGAGGTGCAAGGTGGGGAAGGAGGCACCAGACCCCCTGGACTATTTTCCTGGGTGGACCTTTCTGACTCCACAGAGCACCAGAGTGAGTTATACTTGAGCTTCCACTGGACCCCCACTACCTAGATGCTGAGGACCTTTTGAACTCTCCTGCCTAATCCATGTTTATGTTGACCAATTGTGAGACAATTAGTTTGGAACTCTTGACCAGGGCCAATAGCCAGGGACCCATCAAGGTTGTACCCTGGTTGTGGTGTTGTGGGAGTTTGGGATTCTCCTTTCCAGTTATCACCTGTGGGGAGTTGGGGAGACAGGTATCTTAGTTGCTTATATATCTCCACAGCTGAGATTTCACCCTAAAGCCACTAATTCACTAGGATTGGACAGAGACTAGCCAAATACAGGTCAGAGTCATCTAGCCCCACCACACCAAGCTGGCCTCTGGAGTTTCAGGCTGTAGTACTAAATGGGACCTTTGTAAAGTTCTAGGGTAAAAGCCGCAATCACTAGTCCAAGTTCTTTGGTAAAGGGCTGGCTAATTATAACTCCAGGAGCCTTCAATTCAATTTCTTATCAGCTTCTCTGGCCAAACAGTGAAAAATAATCATGGGGTGGAATCAACAGAAAAACTCTGGCAACATGAATAATCAGAGTAGATCAGCTCCCCCAAGAAATGACAAAGGAGAGACAACAGAAGATCCCATTCATAAACAAATGGCTGAGATGTCAGAAATCTAATTCAGAATTTGGATTGCAAATAAGATTAATAGAATGCAGGTAAAGATGGAATTTGAAATACAAGGAGCAATTCAAAAGTTATCTCTAGAACTCAATGAATTCAAAGACAAGAATCACCAAAGATTTTCACACATTGAGGCAAGAACTAGCAGCCCTCAAAGATCTGACAAATATAGTAGAATCTCTCAGTAACAGAATGGAGCAGGCAGAAGAAAGAATCTCTGACATTAAGGATAAAGCTTTTGGATGCACCCAAATGGTCAAAGAGGAAGAGAAGTAGAGAGCCAAATTGACTCTTAGAGACTTGTGGGACCTCTCCAAAAGACCAAACATTCAGCTTATGGCATTCCTGAAGGAGAAGAGGATGGTCTGAAAGGCACAGATAATCTACTCCAAGAGATAATTGAGGAGAACATCCCAAGCATGGTAAGAGATACTCAAATTCAGATAGCAGACAATTTCAGAACCCCAGCACAACTCAACCCAAATAAAGCATCTTCTAGACAAATTGTAACTAATTTCACCAAAGTTAATATGAAGGAGAAAATCCTGCAACCATCCAGACGTAAGAAAATCATACCCTACAAGGGGAAGAATATTAGGATGACTGCAGATCTCTCTGCTGAAACTTTTCAGGCCAGAAGAGGATGGACATCAACCTTCAATCTCTTAAAACAAAACAACTTTCAGCCAAGGATCCTGTATTCAGTTATATTGAGCTTCATTTATGATGGATAAATTAAATATTTTAATGACATATACATGACATAACTAAAGAAGCTCTTCAGGATAGTCTTAGACCTATCCTCCTTAATGTTTGGCACAATACTCTACCCCTAAAGTAAACTCACTCTGAAATTCTTGACCAAAACCCAATTTCCAAAGTGGTGAAAAGATTTAAAATGTCTAGTGGACTTTCAAAAAACTTGACACCAAAAATATTACAAGGCATATCAATACTCTCAATTAGTGTGAGTGCCTTAAATTGTCCTCATAAGAGGCATAGGTTAGCTGACTGGATAAAAAAGTCAGGTCAGATATCTGCTGCATACAGGAATCTCATCTTACCTTAAAGGATAAATACAGACTCAGGATGGACATCTGTAATCCAGGCAAATGGAAACCAGAAAAAAGTGGAAGTGGCAATTTTATTTGCAGTTACATTAGGCTTTAAAGTAATAAAAGTGAGGAAAGACAAGGATGGTCACATCATATTTGTTAAGGGAAATACTCAAAATGATGAGATATCAATTATTAACATTTATGTGCCCAACCAGAATTCTCCTCAATTGATAAGGTAGACCTTAACAGACATGAGCAATTTACTATCTTCCAGCAGCAGGAAAGTTGGAGATTTTAGCACCCCTTTTGCGGTATTGGATAGATCCTCCAATAAGAAAGTAAGCAAAGAAATTTTGGACTTAAACTTCACCATACAACAATTGAATTTAACAGACATCTACAGAACATTTCATCCTAACAAAACTGAACACACATTCTTCTCATCAGCCCAGGGAACATCCTCCAAAATTGATTCCATCTTAGGTCACAGTCTAACCTCAGCAAATTTTAAAGTATAGAAATTATTTCTTGTATTTTCTCAAATCATCGCACAATAAAAGTTGAACTCAGCAATAAAAGGTATCTGCATACTCATACAAAGTCATGGAAACTAAATAACCTTATGCTGAATGATAGCTGGGTCATAGATGAGATTAAGAAGGAAATTGCCAAATTTTTGGAACAAAACAATAATGAAGACATGTATTATTAGAGCCTGTGGGATACTGCAAAGGCAGTCCTAAGAGGGAAAGCCTTCCTCAAAAGAACAGAAAGAGAGGAAGTCAGTAACTTAATGGGACATCTTAAGCAACTGGAAAAGGAAGAACATTCTAACCCCAAACCCAGAAGAAGAAAAGAAATAACTTAAATAAGAACAGAATTAATTGAAATTGAAAACAAAAAATAATTCAAAAATACAATAAATCAAAAAGTGGATTTTTTGAAAAATTCAACAAAATTGATAAACCTTTGGCCAACCTAACCAAATATAGAAAATTAAAGTCCCTAATATCATCAATCAGAAATTATAAAGGTGAAATAACAACAGACACCTCAGAAATTCAAAGAATCCTTAATGAATACTACAAAAAACTTTATTCTCAGATATATGAAAATCTGAAAAAAGTTAACTAATACTTGGAAGCACACCAACTTCCTAGACGTAATCAGAAAGAATTGGAAATGTTGAACAGACCTATATCAAGTACTGAAATTAAATCAACTATACAAAATCTCCCAAAAAAGAAGAGTCTGGGATCAGATGGCTTCACATCAGAATTCTACCAAACCTTTAAAGAGGAACTAGTACCCATACTACTCAACCTCTTGCAAGATATAGAAAAAGACGGAATACTACTCAAAACATTCTATGAAGCAAACATCACCTTGATACCCAAACCAGGAAAAGACCCAACAAGGAAATAAAAATATCTACCAATATGTTTAATGAACATAGATGCAAAAATATTGAATAAGATTCTAGCAAACAGAATCCAACAACGCATCAAATGAATTATACACCATGACCAAATGGATTTCATCCCAGAGTCTCATGGTTGATTCAACATACGTAAAACTATAAATATAATGCATCATGTAAACAAAATAAAAAAGAAAGACCATATGATTCTCTCAATAGATGCAGAGAGAGCTTTCGACATTATTTAGCATTTTTTCATGATCAGAACACTTAAGAAAATAGGTATAGAAGGGACTTTTCTTAAACTGATAGAGGCCATCTACAGCAAACACACAGCCAATATCACATTGAATAGAGTAAAATTGAAAACATTTCCACTCAGATCAGAAACCAGGCAAGGTTGCCCATTGTCTCTACTGCTTTTTAATATTGTAATGGAAATCTTAGCCATTGCAGTCAGGCAAAAAAAGGAAATCAAGGGTATACAAATAGGATCAGAGGAGATCAAACATTCACTCTTCGCAGATGATATGATTTTATACCTGGAAAATCCCAGGGACTCAAGCACAAAACTCTTAGAAGTGATCAAAGAACACAGTAGCATATCAGGATACAAAATCAATACTCACAAATCAATTGCTTTCATATATACCAATAACAGTCAAGGAATCTAGTACCTTTACAATAGTGCCAAAGAAGATGACATATTTGGGAATTTACCTAA
>CAUYQV010050407.1:0-64282 GCA_963574575.1 Galagoides demidoff
TACACCTAAGGTGGCGGGTTCGAATCCCCAGCCCGGGCCCGCCAAACAACAATGATGGCTGCAACCAAAAAATGGCCAGGCGTTGTGGCGGGCGCCTGTGGTCCCAGCTACTTGGGAGACAGAGGCAGGAGACTCGCTTGAGCCCAGGAGTTGGAGGTTGCTATGAGCTGTGATGCCATGGCACTGTACTCAGGGGGATAGCTTGAGGCTCCGTCTCAAAAAAAAAAAAAAGAGAGAAAAAGGCAGAGGGTAGAAAATAAAATGTTTCCCATGGCATGCCTCCAGTATTTTTGGAAATTAGACCCAGCAATTTATTTGATTTATTCATTTCTTCACAGAAAAAATAAAATCCACAACATTACATGCCTACTATGTGCTACGAAATATGCTGGTTATTTGAAAATAAGACAGTTCCAAAAATACTTTGTAGTCATATTTGTTGTTTTTGTGATTTGTGTGTTATATAAAAATTGTTCTCAGAATTATATTTCCAAATCCCATTTTTTATTGAAATCAAAAACATGACACTTAGTAAAAATGTCAAATTGCAATATGGAGAGAGGATTAAACACACACACATATACACAATCTAACCTCCACAATAGTTTTCTTTTAACAACATTTGAATATGGCTTTGTGGGTTTTGTTGGGGAAGTGAAGGTGGAGTTTCAATAAAGAAAATAAGAAAATATAAAACAGAGTAGACATACCCATTATTCAGAACCACATTATTATTTTGAAGCTATTTCTATACTATGTTGTTATACTTCAAGGAAAAAGTGAAATTTAATTAAGTGTTCTTATATGTATAAGAAAGTAAGCATATGTTATATTTACTATTTGGTTTTCTTTTCAGTATGTTCTGATAGGTAAAGTATATGCATAACCACAATTAGCACAGTTTAAATGATTTATACTTGTAAAAAAAGTATAAAATAAAGGCATGATAAAATGAAGTAATTTTACATAGTAATGTATATAGACATGTATATTAGATTCTTAAATTCTTTAAGCTTATAACACTCAAAAAAATGGTTCAATCAGGTTTCTAATATTATACTTTATTTCGTCATCCATGCCCTTGGCCCCTGCTCCAGACAAACCTGCATGATCTATTTTCTTTAACTCAATAGCTTCTGTCATCTCAACTATTTTTGTCAAGCCATCCTCATCTAAAAACAAAAAAATCCAACATTGTGATGAAACACAGTAAGATAGTTCCCATGACAGGCACATAATAAGAATTTTTGCAGATTGTAATATGTTCTTAATTTTATTTTCCCTAATTTATCAGTCCATCTTTCTATAAGAAGATGATATTAATACATCTCTTTGTAATATGTTCATGGGAGAGGAATTATATATTCTCAAACATCCTACAGTTGCTTTGCACATACCAATTACTCAGTACATATATGTAATTGAAGAGAGAGAAAAATATGTTATAATTAAACATATGTAACTATCTTCAACAAAAAGTATATTAGAAGCTAGCAGTTATTTAGAAGACCTTAATCTTTGAAGCAAAAAAAATTCAGTTTACTTGGGAATCAATGATTCTTCTCAAAGATACCAAGTAGATTGGGATCTCTCTGAGAACAAAGCATTTTTCATCTACCTTTATACCCTCCGTGGTGTGCACAAGACCAGATGAAATAAGCAAATAGTTCCTGATCCTGATTTGGAATAATTCAATATTTTGTAAAAAAAATATATATATATATCAAGAATGTGTTAATCACAGTTATAAAGACTGGAGGTGTTTCACAGAATTTTAATCACAAATACAATAAATGTAGGATTTTGTAGCAAAAAAGGCAGGTGATGGAACATCCTGAGACCTAACCTGTGAGTTAAGTAATTACAACACTAAAAACTACTCATAGTGCTGATGAGCATAGTAACTACTCTATAGTAGCTTCTACACACTAGAAATTGTTCTAGTATCCATAAATACACTAACTCATTTAATTTCCTCCAAGAACTCAATGAGAAAAGTTCTATTGTTATCTCTTCTTTCAGGAAACTGAGAATTAGAGAGGTTAAGAAATTTACCCCATTGCTATGTGCCAAGAACAATGCTGAGCACATCTACAAACATTATCATGTTCCAGTCTCATAAATACTCAACATAGTAAGCATCATTTTAGGGAAGAGAAAACAGATTTAGCAAGGGTAGGCACATACCAAAGGTCACAAATATTGATATAACCAGAATTGGAATACGGTTTGTTTGATGTCACAGAATGAGTTGTCAATCACTACCTTATTCTGAAAAAATACACACACAACATGCATGTTCAAATGTCCACATATATGTAGACATGAATGCATAGAGCATGTTTATTAATGTGTGAGTTATACAAAGCTTAGAATAACATAAAATAGGTTTAGTAAGAGAATTTGGATTCAAAAATATTTCCATAGATAGAAAAGGAGATAGACTCTTAAAAGAAGCTGAATAGAAAAAAATATCATGCCCCATAAGTGAATCCAGTTATTTCCTGAAACTAACATGTATGAAAATAAAAAGGATTTGGGTGACTTATTAATAATAAGGCTTTTGTATTTATCTTTTATTTGTGTAAATTTATGGGGCACAAAAGTAACTTTGTTACATAGATATACCCTCTAATGATGAAATCAGGGCCTTTAGTGTGTCCATCCCTGGAATATTAATAAGTTTCAAAGGAGTCAGTGCTGTAGAGTTGTGTCAAATTGATCTGAAAATGGTTCAATATAAATTGTGTACTTCTATAGTCTGTACTGGTCAGTCCACCTGAAGCACCATGCTCAGTGATGAAGGACCTGGCAATTTTAAACCTGTAGAATTACAGAGGATGTGGCAGTTTTTTACAGATGTTTGTAGAAGGGAGGATGAATTTGATTGGTTCACTATGAAGTGAAAGAAAGAATAATGTCTGGTTCCATCCAAGAATCAAAGATACCCACACATGAACTGGCTGTCTTCACAAAGACCCCAGAAGTACCTGAAGTATAACATTCGAAGACCCAAGCATCTGTCAATATGTCACATGTAGTGTCTTCAAACCTCATGTTCTGTGATTGCATGCAATCTTATGTAAGTAGAACAACAAAAAAAAAAAACCTTAAAAATTTGGATAAATTTCAAACTAGCAATTGAAATAAGATGGCAAGTTATTTAATGCACTCCCTCAATTTCTTCCACTAATTTTGAACAAGCTTAACTCCTGTACCTTTCAGAGAGTAAAAGGCTTTTCCTCCCCTGAAAATAAGCCCCTCTTATTTTCCCACCATAATTATCCTGGAAACAACTTTTTTAAATGATATTTCAATACACTCCAACTGTGCTATTTTCCTTTTACGTGTCAAATTTTCCTCACCCTAAACATGAAATGTGACATTATTTTATAAGTAAAAGTTAATAATATTTCTAGTAAATTACATTTCAAAAGAATTTCAAGGATTCAGCTCCAGGAGAAACTCACATATTCTTTTTCTTTCTTATAAGGAAGGTAGCACGTGAAAAGCACAAAGAAATGTATATGTTACTTTAGTTACAGAGCATCTCTGTCCAAAGGTCTCCCCCCACCCCACTCAGCTGTTGTCTCCAGCATTCTCTGTCTCTCCATTATTCTTTGCTTGCTAAAGTAGCTTAGACTATAATAAAGGCAAGTGAATGTCGGCTTGAGACTGCCATGAAAACTCCCATCCATATAAAGCATTTTTCCACTTTTGTTAAGCTTCTTATCACACACACACAAAAGAAAGAACTCTCTCTCCTTCTCTCTCTACGCCTCTCTTTCCCTCTGCCCTTTTTAAACGATCGTTCTAATTTTATTGAGACTCTTTTGCTAGGGTACCAAACTACAGTTCACTCACTAGAGGAAAGTGAACCCCAAAGAGCCAGCTTGTGACTAGGACAAACCATTTCCACTTCTTACGTTAACATTTCATCTCAGAGGACTCTTTTCTCTCTCTGGCAGTTGCAAGGCACCTCTTTGTCTCTACTGCGCTTACTGTGTGAAGGTGCCTCATTGACTATCGTGAAGTGAGCTCTAAATTGCCAACTTGAAGCTGGCATACAGATTTTAAAATTTTGTCGGAGTTGACGCCCCCACGGGACTTGTGCTGTCCTAAGTAGCAGTTTATTCTTTTGTGACATTTCCCTTCTGAGACAGCTTCAGGTAGAGCCAGTGTGCCAACTTCCACATTTGGGGAGTTGGGAGCATTGCTGATTTGATGGAACTCATTTGATCACACCTGCACCCCACTCCTATGTCCATCACAGGTGTCCTTTCTCATTGTTCTCTCTTCTCTCTTCTGAACCCACTGGGTTCTTTAAAGCAGAACAAGTTCAAAAATGCTCACTGAGGCAGCCCTCTCAACAGGAGGATTTCCCAGCAAGAGAAAATATAAGGCGTTAAGGCAGCCTGCTTACCAAGGCTATAAGCCAAATTCTCTTCTCCTCAAAGTTCCTATCTATATCCTTTACTAGGACAAATTTCAGTAGTAAAATTATCTAAGGAAGCGGCTGCTGCTTCTTTCTAAGGGGATGCTAAGCATGCTGAATATCATTTAGACCAGTGGTTCTGAGCATCCCCTGGGAACTTGTTAGAAATGCAAATTCTTGGACCCTGCCTAAGACCTACGGAATCAGAAACTCTAACCTGTTTGACAAGCACTCCTGGGTGATTCTCACCCACAGCAAAGTAACTGTCTAACTAAACTAAACTAACAGCTTGAGTACTATTTCATTTGAGGAAAGTCTGTCATTGGCATGGAATCAAGGAAGTACATAAGGATAAAGAGAAACGGGGAAGAAATGAAGGGATGATTCATGATGCAGCAAACTGAATTTTAGCTAATTAAATTCATACTAGTAGGATCACTTCACAACTTGAAACTTTACTTGAAAAAATCCGAAAGCATACAAGTAAAGATAATATCCAAATCCAGAAAAGTATTCTACAGTGGGATTTACTAAAATAAGTGCAAAGATCCGTTATTGACACTTGTTGTGCATGTTATACTATTCTTGGAATCAGAAAAAGAGCTAAATATCCCAACCTCAAATCTATTAGGGGAGCAGGGACATTTACATAAAATGATACAATACAAGGAGACTATAACTCCATAAGGTATGGTCAAAGCCTACTGGAAAAATGAACTTCTACCTGGTGAATTGAGAAAATCTTTATGGAAAATGCATTCATTCAATGTTCACATGGATGGAGCTGGAGAATGTTCTTCTGAGCAAAGTATCGCAGGAATGGAGGAAAAAGTATCCAATGTACACACCTTTATTATGAAACTAATTTGTACCTTTTATATGAAAACTGTAGTTTTAAAATACTGAGGTGAGTTGCGGTGGCTCAAACCTATAATCCCAGCACTCTGGGAGGCTGTGGGGAGGATCCCTTGAGCTCAGGAGTTCAAGACCAGCCTGAGGAAGAATGAGACCCTGGTATCTACTAAAAATAGAAAAACTAGCTGGTTGTGGTGGCAGGTGTCTGTAGTCCCGGTTACTAAGGAGGCTGATGTAGGAGGATCACTTGAGCCCAAAAGTTTGGGGTTGTTGTGAGCTGTGATGCCACAGCACTCTACCCAGGGTGACAGAGATAGACTCTTGTCTCAAAAAAAAAAAAAAATTGAGAATGCCAAGAAAGAGGTCATCTTTCAAGGGCCAGTCTATCTCTTTTAATACGTGTATTTATGATTTAAAAACTGTTCATATTTAAACCAATTCTTTCTTATGTCACGATCACATTTAGAAGCCATCAGTCCTAATGGCCGATCCACAGGCCAAGGAAAACGCAGATGGTTATGAAGATAATATGAGTGAAATGAAAATCCTGGCCATTTGTGATTATGCTCTACACAAGTTTCTAATTTCCCAGGGAAGAATTTATTTTTAAATCATAGATCTATTGAGGAAAACATTCTCTCAAATAAATGGCTTTTATCACCAGCGATCTTAATGGTGTGGTGGCTGGTGTAACTCAGGCTCAGGCACAGCACTCATAGGGGAGACAGGACAGGGTAGGCCACCCACCAGACACAGAGGGCCGTGGCCATTTAACATACATTTAGTAATTTTTCTTCGAGTTGTGACCTCACAATTGTATACATCATTGCAAATTGGCCTTTTGAAGATTCATTTAAAAAAGGAAGATGGCAGGAAATTTAGTTATGGTGAGATATTGGTGACAGTTACTCACCCTGAGCTTTCGGCCAAAGACGTTGACTTTCCCTTGGGCTTGTTCTTTCCGGAATCTCCATTCCACCAAATTTTGACCGTTCTCCCCAGGAAGCGTCATGTTTCTTTTGGCAACCGTTGGGTTGGCTGTGCCGGCCAGGACATGCGGCTCTGTCTGGTAATGTGAATCCAGGCCACTGGCGTAGATGATTCTAAGGGAGCCATCGTAGCCAACCTGGTAGCTGTTTCTTAGTTGATCTAAAAAGCAAGAAGCAGACAGTGTGAGCACCAGCTGTGGATTAAACAGATAGGTGCGCCAGAACTTTCTAAAATGGCGATAGGACGCCATGTTCTTTTAGAAGGTGCAGATGCCACTTTGATTTCTGGCACTGCATGTTGTCAGAGGTTTGCTTCACATTAACGTGAGTTCAGGCCATTGAAAGTCTCCTAAGTGAATAGATTTCTTCTTCCCATTTTCCTGAGGAAATGAGGGCTCAGTCTCCACAGGATGTGGACTAGATAAATATTCCATGAAGAGCCAAGTATATAGTGTTTCAGGAGGCAAGTATGCCCACCTGCAAGGTCTCAGAAGACTTCCCTCCCCCACTGCCATCCCTAGCTCTTTTGCCACAGATCCTTTCAGAGGACTGGTATCTATACCTGGAACACCAAAAGTATGAAGGAATATGCCCCCTGAAATCGACTTTTAAAAAGCAAGCCATTTTATATTTTGGTTGAAAACTCTTGTGTATTGTAGACTACTGTTTAAAATTTTGGAAAAATACAGGACCATCTGGGGAAGAAAGAAGGGAGGCAAGATCAGCTTTAGATGGTCATGAAGATTACTTAATGGAATGGTAAAAAAAAAGAGTCAAAGAAGCCTAACACAGATTTAGTAATTATTCTTTTGAGTTGTGACCTCACAACTGCGAACATCACTGCAAATTGCTAACAGAGTTATTTAAAAACTATGGCAGGAAGTTTCATTATGGTGATATTGGATAAATATGCCTATAGGTGAAATGAGAAAATAGAGTCCAGATATTATATAAATGAGTACTTGAAAATTAGAATAAAATTTCCATCATGTGAAGATTGAAATACTGCATCATACACACAGACTCAAAAAGTTCTGTGTCTCAAACTATAGTTCTTAGAGGGCGATGCAGTGATACTCCCTGGAGAACCGTGTCGGATGGGTCATGGGGCAGAGGGTGCATGTGAAGAGTTGGAATTAGGTTTTCCTTAAATGGGAATGGAAATAGACATCATTCCTGGGTTGAAAGATTATTTTAGATATTATGCTATTTAAAAATATATATGTAACTAAATAAATTTTGCATGTACATTCTAGATTACTTCACTAATATCTCCAGAGGTTTTTATTTTTACTTCCCCCTCTTCTGGTTCATCTTCGAGAATGGGGGCTTGCCTTGTTCTACCTGGGTGCTGGTGGCATTTTGAAATTATCAGTTTAAAATTCTGCTCTTGCATTTACCTTGAACCATGGTGTAGAAAGAATCGATGGAGGACAGATTAGAGGTGATGCTGACATCCTCGTCTCGGCTGGATGATTCAATGTCCACCGTGATGGCCTTGTCCATGTCCCCATGCAGGTTTGTGACCACTCCAGTTGGGAACGTCACATTTGTCAGACGACCTTCACTGTCGTAGCTAAATAAAAGAGGCATTGACTTGTTATTAAACAGGAAACTGGAGGCCCTTCTTACTTATGACTATGATGTGCCACCACATTAGTTGCGCAAATGTGGAACAATGTTTGTCTTTGTGCATGAGCTACATGGAGCAAAGACTTCAAACAAACTCTCAAGTAACCAAAAACCTGTTTAACATAGAAAAACCTCACCAGTGAGAGCAAGAATAAACAGAATAGCTCTCCATGTCAGCATATTATTCTTTGAAGTTTGACCAAAATCCTGTTGCACATCTCATTTGCTGTTTCAAAGGGAACATGTTTGCTAATATTAAATTCCTTAGTATGTCTCCATATTTTCTACAAAGCAGATTTAATTCTCTCTTATCAGCTTTTAAGGTTTTACTAACTTACACCCTCTATGTCAACGCCATATATATTATATAAAATTTGTCGAAGATTACGTCTATTTGCATGTATATATTTGCACATGTAAAATATTCCTTTAATATCTTGAGGCATCATCAACAAATCAATATAATAAAAGTCTTTTGACTTTCTTAGTGATCGACATACTTTATAATGGTAGACTGGATCTTAAATGTTGGCAGTGGCGACGATAACCTAGTGTGTCCATACTGATAGTGCAAAAATGGATGATGTCTTAAACGACGATTTATTATGTTTACTGAAATGAGATGCATTATTTCCTGACTTTAATGATTATTTGCCTCTTTGTTAGGTACATACTCTTTCAGCATATAAACATAAGAAGAGAAACTTATATTTAAGTATTAGGGTGTCCTTTTAAAAGCTGTCCTATGCCTATTTGTGTGTGATAGATATGGCATTTGACTGAAGAACTGAATTTTTGTGGTTTTTCTATTTGTAGCAGCATCAGAGAAAAGTTCAAAAATGTCAGAATTGCCTGAAGAAATGGAAAAAAAAATGCAAAATTTCAGGATGAAAAATAGAGATCTGTTTGGGACAGTATCCTCAAGGTTGGCTTTCAGGTGAATACTAAGGTCGCTTCATTAATCAAAGATTCTAGGATGTGAAATGGGGACGTGAACCTTGTCCTGGTGAAAATAAGTCCGGGCGCAGAGCTGGCAGAGAAACGACTGAGACGTTATTGGACAAGGTCAGGAGTCACCAGTGGCGGGAAGGAAATGGTGGAAGATCCCAACAACAGGAGAAGGCATGAGGCCACTGGGGAGTGAAAAAGGGCTTCAGTGATGTTTGGGAATAAAAGGATACAGAGTTTTTAAGTGCAAAAATTCTTTTGGAAAACTGGTTTAATAATTAGAAGATTCCAGTATCAGCAAGGGCAATGCTATGGTAGAGAGAGGAGCAGAAGAAGGGGGCCAGGTGAGGGGTGGGGGTCTGCTCAGTCCCAGGTGAGGAGCTGATCCTTCTAATTCAGTGGAGACAGTATCGGTCAGACCCCGGGCTTGACCCATGTGGTCTGACAACCTGCCACCTGCTCAGTAAGGAGAAGCCAGTGATGGAGAGGCAGAAAGCAGACGCACCATGGAGTCTAATCATCGTGTGGCCTCACAGGAGGCAGGGCTAGGGAGAGGAAGCAGACCCCGTCCCCTCCCACCAAGCCCCAACCCCTGGCAGATTGAGGTGTAGGAAGTTTATTCCTGTCAACACTTTACTGAAGAAATAGTTGCTCTTGAAAGAAGCAAATGTTTCTATCTACCCAGAAGAAAAACAATCATTTTATCATAAGGACATTTGCACTAGATTTTGTTTATTACAGCTCAATTTATAATCATCAAGATGTGGAAACAACCTAAACACCCATCAACTCAGGAATGGATTAATGAACTGTGGCATATGTATACAATAAAAAAGACGGGAAACTTTACATCTTTTATCTTAACCTGGATGGAGTTGAAGTACATTCTTCTTAGTAAAGTATCATAAGAATGGAAAAGCAAGTATCCAATGTACTCAAGACTAATATGAAGCCTGTAGATGATCTAATATACCCCCACACAGGAGGAAAAACTCAATTTAATTCAAGAAGGGGGAGGGGGAGAGGGGAGGAGGGAGGGGATGATGAGCGCCCACCTAATGGGCACAATGTAATGGTACATGGCACACCTCCTGGGTGCGGGACACAACTACAACAGGGACCTCATCTAACAAATGCAAACATCATAACCTAATCAATCACACCTCTTATTAATCAAATTTAAAAAAAAGAAAGAAGTAAACACCCAGCAGTTTATTTACACAGCAAGCGTAGCAGAGTTGCATAGTTACAGACAAAACCCGCCTATGAAGTCCAGTTTTAAGTTTGGTCTAATTCCTGCATCATACTTCAGAGTGAAGACTCTGCTATTGGGTTTTAAAAAAAAAATCAACACCTTTCTGAATGCTCCTATAGAAAAGACAGACTTCTATACTATATTATTCATCCGCCACTCTCACCCTCATTGCAGAGAGGGAAACATGAAAATGTGACGTGATCAAGTGACTTGACAGGTCTTCACTTTCTGTTGACTGGGTGAAACTGGAACTTCTATGCAGCAGACCTCAGGTCCATTCACCCTCCTGTAAATCACCACGGCTGATTTATTTCATTTCATTATACTTTTGTGGAGGACAGTCTCACTCTTGTCACCCTGGATAGAGTGCCATGATGTCACAGCTCACAGCAACCTCAAACTCCTGGTTCAAGTGATCCTCCTGTCTCAGCCTCCTGAGTAGCTGGGACTACAAGTGCCCAACACCATGTCCAGCTAGTTTTTCTCTTTTTAGTAGAGATGGGGTCTCCTGCTTGCTCTGGCTGGCCTCAAACTCTTAAGCTCAGGCAATCCACCTGCCTTGGCCTTTCAGAGTGCTGGGATCACAGATGTGAGCCACTGCGTCCTGCCCTGTGGCTGATTTAAATCCGAGAACTCTGTTTTCTATACAGGATGCTCCCTACAATCAGCTTGCTGATTCATTCTTGCCGCTATTCCTGGCCTGCCCTTTGCAACACTTTTGCTGGTTTTTATTTTGTCTCCCCACTCAATCTAAAGCAGAGGCTCCACCCTTCTCCCGAGGAAAGCATTTCTCCAACCTTTGACTTTGCTCTTTTACTGGCTTATTGTGGGGCTCTCTTTCCTGCCGGGCCGGCATCTGGTATCATAGGATGCTGAGTGTGCTGAGATGCAGCCCAGGACCTCTTTTCATTAGCCTTTAGTTCTTTGGGAAATAAAAATCCAAGTCACCTCTGCAGGGAGCACAGTTAGAAGGATAGAGGGTTAAGCTGGGATCTTAGTGGTCCAGCATCCAGTTGAGCCTCAAAGTTCTGCATCTGTGCGTTCTGCGAAGCTGCTGAATCTCAGCGAAGGCAGCGACAGGGCGGGAGGGGTTAGTTGCCCAGGGGAGGCCAGGAAAGACACTGCTGTGTGCGGGCCCTCAGAGCGTCCGCCTGGCCAGTCAGCCAAAAGTGAGAAGTCTGGCTGGGGAGCAGAGTCAGCATGGGATAATTTAATTGCTAACAATAAGTGTCCTGTGAGTGGTCAGACCATACAGGGCAGAAAGGGAGATGTTTTCATGCTGGGAAGAGCCACATCCAGGTGGGGCCAAGCTAGGTCTTGAGGCCCCTTGCAGGCAGAAACAGCTGGTGGAGTGCTGTTGGGGGGACACCGGGAGGGCCACCAGGGATGAGGGTGGGAGTGCAGGGGCACGGCATGCCCAGCAGGGGAGCTGCATGACAAGTGGCCTCCCATCTGAGAACATGGGGGCTGAAGGTGATGTTCAAGAAAAGCAGAGTTTTCATAAGGAGTCCAAAGTGGGGGTGACGGCCCAGGCAGGGTGTGGCTCTCATAGTCACAGATTTTACAAACCAGGAGAAAAAGAAAATTGGGACCAGTACAAGGTTTTTACATTAAAAACAAAACTGCCCTCTGATCCACCCACATTTCATGAAGAAAGGCCATTAAAACACACCAAAGCTACACAGGGCCTTACTGTAGAGTGAGTTCTTGAAAAGGAATCATCCAATCTTTATGAAAAACATGCTCTCTAACATCGTTAGTTCTCTTTTTTATTTCCACATGGATCATGCAAACTTTCCCCCACTAAGGTGCCTACCTAGGTTAGCGGCAGTGAAAACAAGATAAAGAGACATTAAGATGACTGGGCGCTCTGCATGAGAGAAAACGAGCCATCCAAGATGACTCTTAGGTACTTCCAGAGATGGCAGGCAGGCTCTCCTGCACCCGGACCAAAGGAGAAAGTGACATGTCAGCAAATGGCCAACTGCTCTGAAACACCTTGACCCTGGGACCCAAAAGAGAACTTTCCATCAAACAGATATGCCCCTGGACACATTCTCTGCTTACGAGCAACTCTGTGACCTAACTTAACACTCCTTGGTCTCAGCAGCAAACCAGCACTGCCCAACTTGTATATCTGAGACAGAATTTTCTTCTATTAGCCGCATGGATTTATAATGAATAGAACACTGATGTGTTGTGCCCTTCACGGTCTTGGCCTCATGGTGTCAAATTCCTAACACAGCGTATTCCCTGGTGCCAGCTGTGACCTCTCTGCACAGGACTCTGGCTGGAGAAGACAGACTCCCTCAGGCTCCCAGCGACTCCTTGCTCTTCACTGAAGGGATTCCCTCATTTGATGTTTATCTATTTGTTCATCTTAATTTTGACTGCATTTTTGCCTCAGCTTGTGGCTTTTGCCTTTGTGGTCTATTTTTGCATCGCTTTTTAAAGTTTCCTAAGCAGTAGGATTGGCAACAGACCCTCAGAGAGCCTTCGCCTCAGTCACTGTCAGTTGAAAATGCTGTGTTCTTCTTGGCATGCCATTTGTCTCTCTCTCCCTGACAGACATGAAGTTCCCAAGTCTTCAGTTTTCCTTGGTAAGGAATCAGATATTTATTTGGCCATTCTCAAAACTGCCCTAGATTTTTTTTTTTTTTTTGAGACAGAGTCTCACTCTGTCACCCTGAGTAGAGTGCCATGGCATTATCATAGCTCACAGCAACCTCAAACTCTTGGGCTTGAGAGAGTCTCTTGCCCCAGTTTTTCTATTTTTAGTAGAGATGGGGGTCTCACTCTTGCTTAGGCTGGTCTCGAACTCCTAAGCTCAGGCAATCCACCTGGTTCAGCCTCCCAGAGTGCTGGGATTACAGGCATGAGCCACGGCACCTGGCCATTTCTGCCAATTTTTGCAGTTTTTGGGCCACAGGCACTACCCTAGAGTTTCTTGTAGTACTCAGAGATGATCTCTTGCATCTCTGTGACATCTATTATTTCCCATTTATCATTTCTGATTGAGGTTATTAGAGATTTTACTTTTCTATTTCTAGTTAATATGGCCAAAGGTTTATCAATTTTATTTATGATTTTGAAAAACAGCTTTTTGTTTCATTAATTTTCTGAATGATTCTTTTGTTTTTAATTTCATTAATCTCTGATTTAATTTTGGTTATTTCTTTTCTTCTGCTGGGTTTGGGATTAGATTGTTCTTTTGCCAATTCCATAAGACGGTTCATGAGTTTGTTAATGTGCTGTTTTTTGAATGTAGGCATCTAATGCAATGCATTTCCCTCTTAAGACTGCTTTTGCTATACCCCACAGGTTTTGTTAACTTTTGTCTTTAACTTTTTGTTAACTGTTGTTATGTTTGAGAAATTTAATGATTTCCTCTTTTATCTCTTCATGAACCCAACTATCATTCAGCATGAAGTTAATTTCCACCTTTATTGCCTTGTGGTCTCAGAAGCTACAAGCTATAATTCCTATTCTTTTAATTTTATGAGGTTTGATTTGTATCCTTGGATATGGTTTATTTTAGAGTACATGTATCATGGGCTGACAAGAAAAATGTGTATTCCTTAGCTTTGGGGTAGTGTGTTTTGTATATGTCTATTAATTCCATTTTTTTCTAGGGTCATATTTAAGTCTTTTGTATCTTTTTTTTATTTGTTTCTGTTTAAAGGATCTGTGCAATTCTTCCAGAGGGGTGTTAAAGTCCCCTGGGGTTATGGGATACCATATTTCTCAGACTCATCAAGGTCTGTTTCATAAATCTGAGAGCATTTAAGTTGGGTGCATAAATATTTAAAATTGAAATGTCTTCTTGTTGTATTGTTCCTTTGACCAGTATAAAGTCTTTCTTAACTTTAGTTGCTGTTAATCTGCTTGTACCTGAAAATAAGATCACAACCCTTCCTTTCTTCTGACTTCCATCCCTTAACCCCGAATCTTGATTTTTCCTTTAGGGCTAGGTGTGTTTCCTGGAGATAGGATATGGAGGGCCTGTGCATTTTAATCCAGTCAGCCAGCCTGTACCTCTTCAGTGGAGAATTCAGTTTGTTGACAATTATTTAGAGAATTGATAAGTGTGGTGGAGTTCTATTCATCTTATTTTGTGAGAGCCCATTGTGTAGCTTTATCTTTTGTGCCATTGTGGAAGCTAAGTTTTGACTTTTAGCTTCTGGGTGTTTTACTGTGCTGGTGGTCCATTGTGGTGGTTGGTGTTTGAGAAGGTCTAATAATTTCCCGTAGAGCTGCTCTTGCTGTGGCAAATTTCCTCAGTGCATGTAATCTGGAAAAGATTTGATTTCTCCATCAATTTTGAAGCTTAGTTTAGCAGGATACAGAATTCTGGGCTGAAAAGTGTTTTGTTTAAGAATGTTGAAGGTGGGCTTGGTGTCTGTAGCTCAGTGGTTAGGGTGCCAGCTACATGCACCAGGCTGGTGGGTTCCAACCTGGCCAGGGCCTTCTAAATAATAATAACAACAAGAAGAACAAAATAGCCAGGCGTTGTGGTGGGTGCCTGTAGTCCCAGCTATTTGGGAGGGTGAGTCAGGAGAATTGCTTAAGCCCAAGAGTTGGAGGTTGCTGTGAGCTGTGGCATCACAGCACTCTACTGAGGGCGACATAATGAGAGTCTGTCTCAAAAAAAAAACACGTGAAGGTGGATGACCATGCTCTTCTTGCTTGTAAGATTTCAGTTGAAAAGTCCGCTGTCATCCTAATGGTTCTGCCTCTATAGGTCAGTTGGTGCTTACACCTGGCTGGTCGCAATTTTTTTTCCTTCATCATGACTTTGAACAGGTTCATTACAATGTGTCTTGGAGAAGCTCTGTTTGAGTTGAGATGACCCTGAATTTGATACCCATCTGAAAGGACTGTATCAGGGTCTTTAGTAAAACTTGGGAAGTTTTCATTTATGATAGTGTCTATAAGATTTCCATTCTTTTGGGACAATAGGAATCTCTGCTATTCATATGTCTGAATGCTTCATGGAGTCTTGCAGTTCTCTTAAGAGCCTGCTTTGCTTTCTCTCTCTTCTTTTCTGCCTCTATAACTACTTAGGCTAACTCAAAGACTTTATCCTGTACCTCTGAGGTTCTTCCTTCTCCATGGTCTAACCTATTTTAGATACTTTCCACTGCATATTTATCTTCTTTGATTGTCTCCTTCATTTCTTTAAGCTCTGCCATATCCTTTCTTTTTTTTTTTTTTTGAAGTTTTTGGCTGAGGCTGGGTTTGAACCTGCCACCTTTGGCATATGGGGCTGGCGCCCTACTCCTTTGAGCCACAGGTGCCACCCACACCATATCCTTTCTATATTCTGTATACTCTCATCTGACTTTTGGTTCTGTTTTTCCATTTTCTCATCCTTTCCTTTTATTGTCTTTATCATCTATATTTAAAATTCCCTTTCTGTCAAGTCCATTAATTTTTTTATAGGTGGAGTCTTCTGTAGTAGTTGCCTCATGGTCCCTTGGGAGAGTTCCTCTGTTTTGGTTTTTCATGTTGCCTGAATTTTTCTGTTGGTTCCTCCTCACGTGTTCTTTCTGCTCACCTTCTTGATCTCCTTTTTCCTTCTCACTGCCTCCTTTGTTTCAAACAGAAGTCCATACTCTTGAGGACAGTATGTTGCAATATGTCACTAGGAAAACAGGTGGCACTGTTTTTTTGTTTTTTAGGAGACAGAGAGCACAGTCAGCAAACTCTTTGGTCCTTATTTTTATCTTATTTGTCGTTGGTAATCACCTAATTGTTTCCTCAGCATTCAGACCCTTCTGGGTTGCGATCTTAAGGCTCATAAGCATCTTTCAGGGGCAGGTCTCACAGTGCCCCCTGACTCTAGTTCTCATGTAGTGCAGGAGTCCCTCAGCCTGTCCCAAGAGTGGAGTCCTGATCCCAGTAGGCGGAATTAAGATGGACATGCTTTAGGCCTCTGCTAAGACCTTCTCATGACCTTCCTACAGTGACAGCCCCCCAGCTGCCGAGACCTTGCCAGCCACCAAACCTGTGGCAAATCAACTCCAGCCGGCATTCAAATCTAGTTGCTGTACACTGTTCAAGTCTGCCCATTCACTGAAGCTGTCCACTTAATGCACAGCTTTCCCCAATAACTGAAAACTCTGGAAAGGCTTCCTCCTCACCCAGAGGAGGGCCGGCTGATCCCAGCTGGTTGTAATCACTTGCCCAATTCATCAATTTCCACCACTCTGGATCATACACTATATCCAGCTCATCACTTCGTCACTGTGCTCCCTGAGCTATGATTCTGGGTAAGGTCCTACACCAGGTATGGCTGGGTTCTCTGTTTTTCCCCATTCATTCTACGAGAGCTCAGTTGACCTATCTTTCTGGTCTGCCATCTTCCTCCACCTCTCATTAGAATGCGTTTCAACTTCATCCAAGTAAATACAAAAGATGTAAAGTCTCCATCTTTTTTTAATGGCTAAATAGTACTCCATGGTGTACATACACCATTCCTGGGACACTTGGCTTTTGGTGCCCTTATGATCATTTACTCATCTATGTCTTCCAGTGGACTCTGCCCTCCTTGAAGGGAGGGAACATACCTTTCAGCCCTGCATTCTCCAATATCTAAGGTCAGCACTTAGTATAATAATGAATGAATGAACCCAAGAGTGAATGAATGAATGCCAGTAACAGGAAATTAGTGGATATATAGGAAATGCTTGGTGCTGAAAAGGCCAAATTCCTGCCTCAATGAAGACTAACAGGCTTGAAATGATTTAATAATTGGCCATTTTGTTTGCCTTTGCAATATATCAAGTGCAAGATTTCCATTTTCTTTTAATTTAAGGGGATGTTGCTTGGCACAGACCCGTTCTGTGGTTAGTGTAAACCTTTGTGTTTAGGAAAATGAGGTCCATTTTGAAAATTAAGTTACAAAACAAGCTCTTTATTAAATTAATAAAGGGTAAATAATCTTTAATTAAATCTGCACACAGAGAGATGAACATGAAGATAAATTGCCAGGTATAGCCTTACTTACTAGCCCTAAGTTATAAATTGCTCAAACTTGTTCTGGCTTTTTTTTTTTTTTTTGCAGTTTTTGGTCAGGGGTGGGTTTGAACCCACCACCTCCAGTATATGGGGCTGGTACCCTACTCCTTTGAGCCACAGGCACTGCCCTGGCCTTTTTTTAGGTTTTAAAGTTTTGTCATTCTGACATTTCTTGGCATCTGTGGGAAGATTCTGAGGCATTTAGATATTATGCCATTTTGTTCCTCCAGATTATGACATTGCTGTAATGTCTTTTTAAAATTCTAACTCTAACTGATCTAGTATAAATGAGTTCCTTCTAATTTTAGGCCAGGCTTATGCTTGCCTTTAATAGGACTTGGTCCTTCCTTCCTTTTTTTTTTTTTTTTTTGAGATAGAGTCTCATTTTATCATCTTTGGTAGAGTGCCGTGGCATCATCATAGCTCACAGAAACCACAAACTCATGGACTCAACTGATCCTCCTGCCTCAGCCTCCTGAGTAGCTAGCCTACAGGTGCCTGCCACAATGCCCGGCTAATTTTTCTATTTTTAGTAGAGATGGGGTCTCACTGTTGTTCAGGCTGATCTCAAACTCTTAAGCTCAAGGGATCCTCCCACTTCAGACTCCCAGAGTGCTGGGATTACAGATGTGAGCCGCTGAGCCTGGTCTGGACCTGGTTACTTTTTTTCTAGAGTTTGAAACAGGAAAAAGTCTTTCTTTGATTTACCTTCATTAGATGCTTAAATTAATTAATTACTTCCCTTAGATAAACTACATGTTTTTGAGACTTGTTTTTTATATACTGTTTATTATTAGAAAGCCAAATGATGGGAAAATTTTTTTCTATCAGATATGTATTCTGAAAACACCTTGAAAGAGAACAAAAACTAGTTTTTTAGACAGAGTTACAGAGTGGCTATTTCTTAATTTCAATATTTCCCAGCAGCTCTAGGGGTGTCCCTTGAAGAATCATATTTTGACTGGGATGAGCCTGAAGTCCAGGGAGTGTGTTCAGAAGTGTGTGGTGAGTGTGTCCATGAGGTGTGGCAGTGTAAGGAAGGCAAGGGTGCTGAATGAGGACTCAGAGATTGTGTCCCTCCTGCTGATTGGAAGTGCAAGTGTAGGACCCTCAGCCACCTAAGTCCTTCACAGACTGCCTTCCCAAGTCCTGGGGACAGTTCAGAAGCACAGTGTCCACATTGTTCTGTGTGTGTGTGCAGCCTCTAGACACTGTGACCATTCCAGGCTCTGTCTATGCTGAATACCTCCTGGGGATGGGGGGCTGAAGAGTTAGGGCTGCTGGTGCTGCTTTTATTTTGTTATCATAGGAATGAACCAGAGATGCTGGGAAGTCTCTAGAAAATACCCAATTGTCAATCTTCCATTTTGCAAATGTGAAAAATCAAAAGTGCTCTTTTACTGGTGGTTGATGTATAAGTTTCCTGCTTACCATCTAACAGTCTTTTAGAATAGTAGGTGTATATGACCCATATTTTGCAGCCTACAATGGGCACCCACATTTTTTTTTTTTTTTCAGTTTTTGGCTAGGGCCAGGCTTGAACCCACCACCTCCGGTATATAGGGCAGGCACGCTACCCCTTGAGCCACAGGCACCACCCAAGGGGCACCCACATTTTTGACCCAAACGTTCAGCAAATGCCCTTTGATAAGTGGCCAGCTCTCAGCTGGGAGGGACACATCTGGGGAGGGCTCCCCTAGTAAATGTGCACTATCCTCCCACAGCTGACCTTTCTTTAAAGGCTGCCCCTTCTCTCTCTCGTAGGGGTCCTTCCCTCCACACCATGTTGGGAGCTATAGCCAAGATGATGACATGCTTGGCTTATGGGATGGGAGCTCTCAGGCTGCTCAGCCTGCGGACAGCCAGGCAGATCCCTGGGGCCCCAGAGCCTCAGGCTTTGGCTCTTCTCTCTGCAGCTTTGGTCCACCTGGCCAGCCCTGCCCCTGTCCCCAACTCTCATGGTGGAAGTCAGTGGGGGGCCTCTCTGGCCAGCAATCCAACCAGACTGGACCCCCGTGTGCCAGGGTGGGCCCAGGCAGAACATTCTTATTTTTCCCTCAAAAATCTAGGCAAGGTCTTCCCCTAAGCAGCCTGAGGTTATCTGTGAATATGGTTCACTATTTACTTGACCCAGAAAACCCCACAAAGTTGTACAAGTCAATGGTTCAAATCTTTGTGTTCACATTTTTTTTTGAGACAAGAGTCTCATTCTGTCACCCTGGGTAGACTGTCATGGAGTCATAGCTCATAGCAATTTTAAATCTTGGGCTCAAGTGACCCTCCTGCCTCAGAATAGCTGGGACTACAGGCATCCACCACCATGCCTGGCTACTTTTTCTATTTTTGGTAGAGATGGGGTCTTGCTCTTACTAAGGCTGGTCTGAACTCCTGAGCTGAAGCAATCTACCCACCTTGGCATCCCAGAATGCTGGGATCACAGGTGTGAGGCACTGAGCCCAACCAGAGTGCTGAATTTTTGCTGCACATGGTTACAGATGCAGAGGAATGCGGATCTTAAGGATCTGGATGTAGATTCTCTGGTCCTTGAGCATATCCAGGTGAGCAAAGCAGCCATGATGTGTGGTAGAACTTACAGAGCTCAGAGTCACATTAACCCATCCATGAGGTCCCCACCACATTGAGACGGTCCTTACTGAAAAGGATCAAATTGTTCCAAAACTAGAAGAGGAGATGGCATAGAAGGGAAAGATATCCCAGAGAAAATTGAAGAAACAATAACTCATGACCCAGGAATAGATGCAACATAAAATAAATCCAAGTAACAGTAAGAGAAAAAAGAATTGGGGGTAAAAAACATTGTGCATTATACATGGCAAAATATGGTAACTTAGTTTAAGGGTAAATTACTCGATCATCACTGTGTATGAGAGATATGAAGAGACATCTCTCCAATTCAGGTAGTTAATGTAGGACATCTGACACTGTTGGAAGGTGCATTTACTCTTGAACCATCAAAGAACAAGGCAGCATGTCTAGAACACCTGGAAAGAGTCCATGTGGCCTTAAATTATCCATATGCTCCGTGGACAAAGCTGATACACTGAGAAAATATGACCAAATCTGTTTTTATGCTTTTCTGAGTAATCTGAATAATGCATGATTTTTCTGTTTCCCTTTCTCCTTTGAAACCTGGACAGAAACTAATTATTTTTAAAACTTGAGGGCAGAAGGGAACTTGGGACATCAACTATTAACAAAAGCATTGTCTTAATAGTGTTCAGGTTGATGTTTACGATGTACAGCAGCCACTTTATCTAACTAGTGACACTTTTTTACTGATGGTCCTGGAAATACATATCCTGGTTAAAAACTGGAAGCAAAATTGTTAAATAAAATAGTGAAAATGGAAATCAACTTATAGTTTTCCCATTTATTATAAGTGATTTGCTGATAAAATCTCTTATACATCATTCTTAATATCCTAAATATCTTCTTCCAGGGAGAAAGAAAGAAATAGGAAAAGGGGAATACATGAGGGGGCTAAGCACCATTCTTAGGGATGTCTTTATAAAACAGGGTGTTTTGTTTTTACTGCAGTTTTTCTGCTGTAACAGCCATGACGCATTGGTTTCTGTGTTTGAAAAGGTTATCCTCACACTTCCGTCCTGTGGAAGAGGCCTCTACAATTCTTGTAACACCTGATAATGATACTTATGTAAGGAGAACCTAGTATGGAGACTGTTTAAACATGATTCACATCACCAAGAACAGATACTGCTTTTCTTTTCTTTCTTTTTTTTGGGAGACAAGAGTCTCATGCTTTCACCCTGGGTAGAGTGCCATGGTGTCAGAGCTCACAGTAACCTCCCACTTGGGCTCAAGCAATCCTCTTGCCTCATTTTATCTATTTTTAGTAGAGATGGGGTCTTGCTTTTGCTCAGGTCAGTCTTGAACTTGTGAGCTCAAGTTCTCTTGCCTCAGCCTCCCAGAGTGCTAGGATGACAGGCATGAGCCACGGTGCCTGGCCAGACACTGCTTTCCTAACCTGGAATGATCACTATTGAGGTTCCCTACATTTTTTATGCTTATTGCAAATTGAATTGTACTATTCACACTGCCTGTCTTTCCTTCTCTGAGATCCTTTCTCTGGTTTGCTCCTAGAGCATCTGAGCTTCTATCAGTAGCTGTTGTGGGTGGGTTTTCCATGGGTGCAGAGTTCAAGTTCATTATAAAGAAATGGTCCAGAAGCTTGTTCTGAAACTGCAAGGCTTGAGTGAGGGGCAATAAAGCACCCAAATGAGAAGCTGGAGGCCCGTATATATCTACATAAATGTGGACAGGTTAAAATTCACATCTTTGCTCTGTGAATCTGAATATAGTTCACACAAGTACACAGAGTGAGCACCACAAATACAGAACTCCAAACATTCAGTCCTGAGATGAAAATCAGGCCACCACTCACCTGCTGTGCACATGTATGTATCAGCCAGGGTTCCTAGCTGGTTTTTCATGCTGTTGTCTTTATCCAGACAGAAAAGCCTCTAGATATGCCCAGTTTGTATTTCACATGGGTAAGCAGGCAGAGAAGCGTGAAATGCCATTTACTATTCTATTGCCCAATTCAATACACTGGATTTCCTTTAGCATGCATTCAAGTGCAAGAACTGTGGTTTCTTTTGGGTATAAGCTTTTTAAATAATAAATTTTTAGCAGGTGAGATCTTTTTAGTCTCCCTGGAATTACTTCAGCTAAGGAATTATAACAGGTGGCAATTTTTTTTTTTTTTTTAGATAAGAGTCTCACTCTGTCACCTGGGTAGAATGCCGTGGTAGCATCATCATAGCCCACAGCAACCTCAAACTCTTAGGCTCAAGTGATCCTCCTGCCTCAGCCTTTCGAGTAGCTGGGATTACAGGCATCTGCCACAATGCCCTGCTAAGTTTTTTTTTTTTTAATTTTGCATTTTTAGTAGAGCTGGGGAGTCACTCTTGCTCAGGCTGGTCTTGAACTCCCAAGCTCAAGCAATCTACCTGGCTTCCTAGAGTGCTGGGATTACAGGTGTGAGCCACTGCACCTGGTCCCCGTAGCAATTCTTTTTTAGTGGTGTGAAGAACCCCATGGAACAATCCCTAATATGAAGTGAAGAGAGCAACGAGGTTTATCACCCTGTCCTCTTACAAGGGGATCCTAGTATCTAGCAGAGACATCCTTTTCACAGCCCAGCAAGTCAATGGAAGAAGAGCTGGGAGACAAGGAGCCCTATTCAATCAGTAATACATCTTTATTCAGCTCAAGAGACTCAGTCTAACTCAGTGATTTAAAAAAGTACACTAACATGGACTTTATCTGCATTTGCATGGGAAATGTTTTCTGTCTTTGCTCTTTAACACTGACATTTCAGAGATCATTCTGGGGGTTTTAATGGTTTGAATTACAAGATCCACTGAGAAGATCCTCATTTTATAAAGCAAAAGAGAGCAAACAGGCAATTTTGGGTAAATAGATTAAAAACTGAACAACAAAAGGAAGTGTTAATATTTTAAGCATTAAATACTGGTACAAAGGTCTGAACTAACTCAGAGCATGAGAGGGCATTTATATGACATTCTTTTAGTGAAACCTTGGCAAGGTTCTCCGAGATTCTCTTCTAAATATCTGCCTGTCTCTACTTCTGATTTATTCTTCCATTTCTTCACTCAGCAAATAGCTTCGGGGGGGGGGGGGTGTTCTCTATGCACTGCAACGTTCCAGGGGTTGTGGGAGCCACAAAGGTAATTAAAGTTTTCATTTCATAGAATATTTTCCCCATTTCTTTGTACTTATGGCAATACCGTGACATGCTAATGGTATGCTGAAGATTGTGCTAAGGAAAAAGAAAAATCAAAATCAAACCAAAGCATGGAAGGTAAGTAATTCGAGCTAATTCTCTCTTAAAATATCTTTGTAAGACACTATGACAAGTATATTTTTATCCACAGGCAAATTTATTGATTCCAGATTCTTCTTCCATCTGTTTCTATCCTATAAAAGCTCTGAACTCAAAGCTTTTTAGACATGGGGCTGAGCTGGAGAGCTGGCCACAAACAAATGGTAATTTCGACTGATAAGCTTAATTTCTCTTAGATGATTACAGAGTGTGGATCAGAGCTCAAGGGACTGGTGTCATGCAAGTCATAGAAAACAGGTGTTTTTCAGTGGGAAATGGTGTTATTTTCCACAATCTCCTTGTGGTTTGGGTAACACTCTGGATTTTGTCAAACTTGTCACATCTCTTCTTTATGAACTGACCAAGTGCCCTCATAAGGGCCAAATTAGACACATAGCACTATAAAAAAAAGAAGGGAAATACTATAGACATGTACTGATATCCTGGGAGCCTGCCAGTTCATGGGTAACTACAGAAACAAAGGCAGTGTGACAGGAATTCAAAGGCTCCTGCTGCCCCTATTAGGATGTTCAGGTCCCTCCACATGCCTGGGTCGGGAGACAATAAGCAGAAACTCTGCTGCCTGGGCTCAGATGAGCAGCCGTGGGGGCTGAGCTTGCCCATTAACAGCTCCAACTTACACAGGCAAAATGGGCTTCTTGGTCAGAACAGAGATGGCCCTTTCAGAGGGACTCCTGACAAATGACACTCCTTGTCCCTTTCTTTTTGTGCATTTACTTTTGAATGTGTTTTCAAGTTTCTGACCCTTAGAAGAGGTGAGCCTCTTGTTATTTCCCAGCCAGATTCTGAGAACGTATGTAAAGAAAAAAGCGATCATTTGTTACTTTGGCATGATGATTCTGAATTCCTTGGGTTAAAAGCTCTATTTTAACATACTGTTTTGTAAAATACATGCAGGTTTCATAGACTTTTTAAAGTCATATCTTTGTTGCAGATATCTAGTGAAAAAAATAGTAAAAACACTGCTTTTTAAACAATATTTCTGCTAATTTTATTAGAAAAGTTATTTTTCAGACATTGGTTAAACCATTATATTCTTTAAAAATATACTTTTATTTTATTAATTATTCTTTAAAAATAGGTATCTTAATTTAATTAAAAATTTATAACCCTCACAAATTTTAAGGTTTTATTTGGTAAAAAATTTTAATAATGCTTTTTGAAATAGTTGCCTTTACTATAATTTATCTAGCTATAAGATTTAATAGATATACTTTAAGTATGATGCATAATGAGTTAGTATTAGTGAAAATATGATTGTGATGTATTAAAAATTTAATTAAAAAATTTCATTCTTGGGTGGTACCTGTGGCTCAAAGGAGTAGGGTGCCAGCCCATATGCTGGAGGTGGTGGGTTCAAACCCAGCCCTGGCCAAAAAACTGCAAGAAAAATTTTTTTTTCATTCTTTTTTTTGGTAGGGGGCAAGACAGGGTTTCATTCTGTTGTTCGGGCTGGAGTGCAGTGGTGTAATCACTGCTCATTATAACTTCCAGTTCCTGGGCTCAAGTGATCCTCCCGCTTCAGTCTCCTGAGTAGCTGGGACTACAGGTGCCTGCCACCACACCTGGCTATTTTTAAAACATTTTCTGTTGTGATTTAAACATTTTCTGCTGCCCAGATTGGTCTTGAACTCCTAGGCTCAAGTAATCTTCCTGCCTCAGCTTCTCAAAGTGCTGAATTACAAGATGCACCACTATGCCCGGCAGAACTTTTCTTCCTTTAAAACAACGATTTCTCGTTATAGTCACAAGATTGCACTAGCTTGCCAACCCTCCTCCTACTTTTAGTTGGTCCACTGATTCCTGACTATGCCTGAAATTCTTGGATGGCATTTATCACTAGAGAAATATGTCTTCTTTGCAATATGACCTTTCTTACAAAGTAAAAAATCCAAATTTGCTTATCCTATCCCCCATCAAATCCACCAATGGAGTTTCTCTAACTTTGCAGACTTGAGTAAAATTCAATTGTAGGCCTTATTAAACCACTGTATATACTGTTGGTAATTCATGTGTCAGAGTAACCTACAGGAGGAACTTCTCTGCAGTGTCAGTTCCTGGAACAAATAAAGACACATTCAAAAGTGGCCTATAGAGCAGGGCTTGAGTCTGAGACTGTACTGAAAACTTATTTCTCTACTTCCCCTCCTGTTTTCAACTAAAGCCGTACCAATGCCACCATCACTTCCTGAAGGTCTGATGATCAGAGTGGCTCTCTTGCCCAGTCTCATCTGATAGTAGCATTTTTTTCTCTGTGCTTTTATTGCTTCATTGGCAATCTAGCCTGCTATCACTTTGAAAACAGTGCAAAAGAAGTGTTTCCCATTAACTTGCAATTTATTCCTTTCCATTGTGATCCTGATATGAGCAAAAGGAATGCTAAGAAGAGAATGTTAACGTAATTCAATTGAAAAGCTTTGTTCCTCTGTCAAAATCGTGCTGCTAGGTAACATTCATTTCATTAAAAGTGAATCTGTCAAAAAAAAAAAAAAGCAAGCAATTCATGCTGTAGGAGAGCTAAGCTTTATGTGTAAGATCCATTCCAGAAGAGGTATACAGAAAATATATGTATATTGAATCATTTTTTTCTACTGAATTTTATTGTAATTTGAGAGGTGTACTCCTATAGAAAATACGTTTGCTTCAGCTTCTCATTGTAAAAATCATGTAAGGAACTCAGTATTCATTTCAAGGACTATTTTGCCATTTGTCAGCATGCCATTCTCTATACACCTAATTTCTCCTCATGGCTTGTGAAATGTTAGCCAAGCGAACAATTGAAAATGATTTTACACGTGTTCATTGCAAAGTACACATACCATAAAATACACAGTGGTTGATTTCATTCATTGCTGCTGACCTCAGAAAATGCTACTGCTGAGGTAGTGCACTGCTTGGGTCCCTACTCCACACATTAACAGAATCCTGGCTGAATGGGCAGCAACCTTTTATAAGCTTTCAGATGGCAACCAGTAATTCCTGATTTTCACTGAGTTATAAGGTTCTTTTAAGTGTAGTTTAGCCTCTCCAATAACTGGTTAGAAAAAGTTAAGCCCTTGTATTTGATAAGAACATTTGTATTAATAGGGCTGATGTAATCAGAAACATCCATTGTAAATATTTTTAAAGTTTTCCTTTTTTTCTTTTCTTTTTTCTTTTTTTTTGAGAGTGTCTCACTTTGTTGCCCTGGGTATAGTGCCGTGGCACCACAACTCACAGCAACTTCAAACTCCTAGGCTAAAGCGATCCTCTTGCCTTAGCCTCCTGAGCAGCTGGGACTATAGGTGCCCATCACCACGCCTGGCTAGTTTGTCTATTTTTAGTAGAGACAGGGCCTGGCTCTTGCTCAGGTTGGTTTCAAATTACTGAGCTCAAACAACTCACCCACCTTGGCTTCCCATTGCATACAGTCTTAAGTTTTTCTTCAATGAAATCTCCCAGCATAGTTTTATCAGGTATGCAAATCCCAATTCAAAGAATTTATGCCTAAAACTAAAAATGTAATGCTTCTCAAGATTTTTACTGCTAATATGTCTATCTGAAATAAAATGTTAATTCTCAAGTAGAGATAGATTTACCATGAAGCTCATAAAACTTAAGCTTCTAGGATTCTCACTTGGCACAAGACCCTTTGAAGGCCCATTATCTAATTTTGCATCTCATACTTTTATCTTCTCTCTTAGAGGGATCCCAAAATTATAGAAGCTCCTGATGCCCCCCAACACAGATTCCTCCAGCCCTTACAATCATGGTATTATCTTAGGTTGTGTTAATGCATCCCAGTATTTCATAATCAGAGTAGAATTTTCACATACTTACTCAAAAAATGTGGTCCATCCAGTCTCATCACTTTTAGTGGCTAGAAGGCCACTATTGCCATGGTAGGTAAACAAAACCAATTCCAGTCCTTGAGCTGTCATGCTTTTCAGACAGCCATTTGTCCCAATTGTCAACCATATCACTTGGTTATCTGGTGACACCACTCGAACTGGCATCCGATTAGGGTCTCGTCTAATTCTCAGGGTGTTGCCGTTGCTGTCTGTCACAGCAGTGATATCATTGTCATTGCTGTAGCTGAAATTGTACAGGTAGTCACCTGTGACTAAACTCACGGTGTACTGGTGAGTGCCATTGATGTCAAAAATGTAAAGCTCTTGATCAGTTGGTGATGCGACTTCATAAAAGTTCATAGAGTTAAGTAAAGGCTTGTTCTTGGACACAGCCCGGATGCGAATATTTCCTAGGTCTGCGATGTACAGCGTGCCATCTGGAGAGGCGGCCAGGGAGGATGGAGCATTGAGTTTGGCATCCTTGGCATAGCCATCGCCACTCTGATAACAGTCACAGTTGGCATCATTTTTGCAGTCACACTCAGAAGGTATTCCCGCCACTAAGGAGATCTCCCCATCCGTCGTGACCTGCCTTATTCGATTAATCTTCTTCTCATCAGTTTCAGTAATGTACAAGACCCCGCTGTAGGACACCGCAATGGCAGTAGCCGATTCTAGTGTTGTCTGGACTGCGTGCTTCCCCACAGGGTATTCCACTCCCGGCACCTGGCAGTGCATAGGCCGCCCAGCAGCAATGCGAACTTGACGGTTTTCAGTGATCTGTAGAACTACGTTGTTATCCAGGACATAAATGGAGTTGTCCATGGGGTTAATGGCTAGGTCAGTTGGCCACTCCAAACGTACCTTAACAAAAAGCCCCCCAAAACCAAAAAAACAAAAACAAAAACAAGAAATGGTTTGGTTATTCAGTGACTGCACTGAGGTTAACTGGCCAAAAGAGCAAACAAATTAGACATTTAGGGGAAATTAGCCTTAAAATGTTATAAAGTAGCTTTTCAATAGCCACAGTAAAAGAATCCTTAGAGATAAATATAGAAAGTGTCATTTCATTTTATTGATTTATATAATTTATTTTTTATTTTTGAGACCAAGTCTCATTCCTTCAGTCTGGATAGAGTGGCATCATCATAGCTCATAGCAACCCCAAATTCCTGGGCTCAAATGATCCCCCTGTCTCAGCGCTTGAGTAGGTGGGACTATAGGTGCCCACCACCATGCCTGGTTAATTTTTCTATTTTTAGTAGAAATGGGGTCTGGCTCTTGCTTAGGCTGGTCTCCAACTCCTGAGCTCAAGGGATCTATCCATATTGGCCTACCAGAGTGCTGGGATTATAGGCATGAGCCACTGTGCCTGGCCTAACATTTCATTTTAAAATGCAGCTCATTAAAAGATTTGCTAGTTATATGTGTACCCAAATAGCAAATAAACCTCTACGTAGTGAGTCAACAGACATTAATGAGATATGAACACATATGTTCCGTAGAGCAGTAATACCCGCCAAATGTGAGGGCTTTCTAGGTTATGAATATGTTAGTATTCAATTGAGTTTTCAATCAGGCCAATAGTAAAGCTTTTCATTCTAAATATAATCTCTTGGGAATAATCATAGTGGGTTCCCTATACCACTTAAGGAGCTCATGCAATCAAAAGATTAGAGATTTAAGCTGTTTTATTCTTTTTGGAGTGTCTCTGTGTTACTACTTTATTGGTATTTTATTACTAATACTTAGCATTTCTTAGCGATAATTGTTCTGTGTTGCATTGAATTCATTAAACATAGAATTATGGAAGAATATAACATTTTATACATTGAAATGGGACAGCACTATCATAACAACTGCCACACATGACATACACAGTTTAATATGGTGCCATAGTATCTACTGATCATAATAAATCAAGTCACTGCAGGAAAAACAAACAGGTCAGCTTAACATTTTAACCACCTGGCTGATGTGCATGCTGGTGTCGCAAGTTAAAGGTCTGGCCGAGGTCAAATCGTTGGAGCCTAGGAGAGTTGATATGATTCCATTTTGATCCACCTTTCTAATCATGGTTCCATCAACAAAGTAGATTAATCCATTCTTATCAATTGCCATTCCTTTATTGGAGAGAAGTAAGGATTACTAATTTATCAAAATGATTAGTTTTGATTTAACTCTTAGGCTCATCATTAAACTCAACATTTAAGCCTGGTGATAATGTAGGTTATAGGCAGCAGGGAGGGGTGCAGATTGCAAATGTGTGAGACAAAAGCCAAGGTAGGCACTTACAGTACAAATACATTTACAAATCAATAACAAAATCTAAATTTGTAAGAGTCTCCAGTGAGTGTACGTATGAATTTCGTACATAGTACTTGTATGTTTCAAATATAAAAGAATGATGTTTATATAATGTCACAGTATAGATTATACAAAATGTGAAACGTGAAAATGTGAAAATCTGTGTTTCTATAGACTTATAGTAATGATACTCTTCTAACAAAACCAGATTTAAGCCAAGGTTGGTATTCTGTTGACATTGTTCCAATGAAATTGGCTATTATGAATAATTCAGTGCAAATATCATTTTCTAGTCCTTGCTTACATAAAACTCACTAGCTATAACAAAAAACAAAAAAGGAAGGCCCCAAACCAAAAATCATCGTAATGAACAGCGTAATGAGCAAGGAGTCAGTCCTGACTGGTGTAAAGCCTTTATCACAGAGAATTTTAGCCCCTGTCACCTCCAAATATTTCTCACTGCAAGCCATTTTTCCCATGGCATAGAAAACAAAAGTTGAACAGCTCCAAAGTGGGTGAGGGTGAGTAGGGTTGCTTAGTGATGGTTTTAAAAGAAGCCTGGGACTCATTCATGAGGAAGAAATTCCAGGACAATGAGAGAATTTGGATACTTCCTTAGAGTTTAACAGAATGTGACTGGAATTATATATAGCTGTTGCTTCATTCTTTGAAGAGTTGAAAATAAAAGGTATGATAATGAAAAAAAAAAAAGCCAAGAACCCAGTATTTACTGTAAAATCAACTTAGGATTCTAGCAGTTTCATGCTAAATGGCTTTTCAAAATGAGATGCGAAAAACACAAGCTTTCTGGAACACAGTTGAAGGCAAAGCGTTAGACTCAGCGTTAAATATAACCAGGCACTAATTGGATTTTCTCCTTTTGTTTTTATTTTGTTAAATAAAAAGAACTCCTCAAATTGGCAACTGCTAATACCTTTGGGACTCATGAGTGTGGCTTCCACAGCCTTCCCTCCGTCCCCACATCTGGCTTCATCAAATGGAAGGCATTGCTCCCCTGTCCCTGCCACTACTTCTGCATTTTTAGTCAAGTCCTTTGCACCCGTCAGTGACTTTGGTCGATAAATTCTTCGTGTGTTGGTGTCAGAAACGTACAAGTCCCCTGTGACGGGATCCGTTGCAAGGTAGTATCTATGAGCTGGGTTGCTGCTGTAAAAATAATCAGACATAAACATCACAAGAGATACCCCTCAGACTCAGAAGGAAACTAAAAGCAAAATAAAACAGATGAGAAATGAATTAGAAACTGGAATCTATGATCAAAACCCAGAAAATGAGCAGTACTGTCTAATAAAGACTCAGAAGAACGTGACCACAGGCCACAGTCCTCTGACAGTGCTGTTTTCTTTCCTTGTCTGATGCTAATGATTTAACAATGTATTAACAGCTATCTTAAAAATTACCTTTAAAAGTCAGTATCTGTCTTCCTGAAATAAACATGCAAATTCTGTGTATTTTTCTGGCTGAATGCAAAGCCATTAATAAACTGTCCTTGAGACATACACTTAAAAGTTTATTCCAGGGAAAGGGTGTCTCTGTCAAATTCTCCTACGAATATGCTACTGATTTCATAGGGACCTATTCTTTGTAGTAGAAAACCTACCCCAGGAAAAATGAAGCACTGTGCTCATCTTGGTTGTTCTATCATAATGTAGAAAAGTCAATAATGTTTCTCCTGAGCTAAATACTAAAATGAGATCATTCAGTCTCCACCGGTGGCCTAATGTGTTTAAGTCAGAATGCCAGATCCATTGGTTTTGTTTTTAAAGTTTGTAAGCTGAGCTGTTCTGAAACCTGTTTGTAGATTTGGTGAGATGCAGTTTCTCACAAAATGTGGTGCCTCAATTTTATAAATATAAATCAATGTACGTGAAACATTTTATGTCCTATTACCTGTAATGAACGGTAAGACCAACGTTAGCAAGAAATGGACAAAAAAAAAAAAGAAATGGACAAAATCACCTCATAAACATTCAACACTATGTTCTTAAAAGTTAACGTAATTTTATACCTTATGCAAATATCGCCTTCTGGAAAAAAAAATTGTAGGATAATTTCAGTGATTTGGTGTCCCCAACAAAGATGTCAACTGACAGGAATCTACTGGATGGCAAGCATCTTTTGATGACCAGCTTGGTGTTCCTAATCCTCATGCTCTCTCTCCTGTCTCTCCCCCACAACCAGCCACACACATGTCCTTCTGTCCCCATGTCTGGCTTTGTCAAGTGGAAGACATTGCTCCCCTGTCCCTGCAGCTACTTCCAAGTTTTTAGGCAAGCCTTTTGCACCTGTCAGTACATACAGAGTTATACATTTGTTTCCATGTATTTTATATGGACGCATAAAAGATGTAGTATGAACCTAACTCTACAGGAACATTTGGATTCTAATAGTGACACACTACTTTTTTCTTTACTAATGAGATTAGGTTCTAGTGAAACAATTCTCACTACTTAAGTGCTGAATATATGTAATTTATCATTCCTGTTAGAGAGTCTTTAACTATCTATCACCCATCAATCTGTACCTATCATCTCTATCTATCTGTGTAGAGTGCTGTGGCCTCAGCATAGCTCACAGTAACCTCAGACTCCTGGGTTCAAAATGATCCTCCTGCGTCAGCTTCCCAAGTAGCCTGGTGTGGTGGCAGGTGCCTGTAGTCCCACTTACTTGGGAGACTGAGGAGGATTGCTTGAGCCCAGAAGTTTGAGGTTGCTATGAGCTATGATACCATGGTACTCTACCACAGAGTAAGACTTTGTCTCAAAAAGAAAAAGGGAGAGAAAGAGAGTAGATAGAGCAAGCAGTCCGGAGTGTGTAAATATGAGAAAAAGGGCAAAAGTAACATGAAGAACTCAGAGAAATGCAAGTCATTATGGAATAAAACACTTCAGAGATACTGGGCTATGCAAAACGATCAACTTGGAAACGCTAAGTGTTGTTAGAGTATTTTCTGAAGTTGATACCTAAAGTTTTAAATGCAGCAAGACATTCTAGTCCTTAATGTGGTAGTGTATTACTTTGTAATGAAGTGAAGAGTTGCATAGTAATGTAACACTCAGAGGGATTTTACAGAGGCTTTTCTTCCTTTTTGTAAATAGTCGGACACTCGCAGAGCCGGTCTTTCAAGTGTACATACCTGAAGAGTCGTAGCTACTCCAACTGGGTGTACTGGAGAAGTTGTTTAGCCTTGCCTGTCTCCCTGATTAGACGGTAATTACCAACAGCTGCATAGTTGGTTAAGTGCACATGCGTGCCACACATACACACCCCTCCACTTTTTTCCTTATCACTTGTATGAGTCTCGGTTCTGGACCAGGCTGCCTGGGTTTAAGTCCTAGCTTTATAACTTACTAAATGTGTAATATTGGGCAAATTACCCATCTCACTTGTACTTAAGATTCCTTATTTGTAAAGGTGATAACAATAACAGAAATTACACAGCATGTGGAGAGGATTACATGAATATACGTGCAATCCTTAACAGAGCCTAAGACGTACTATACCCTGTAAAAATGAGGGTTGTTTTTTTTTTTTTTTTGAGACCGAGTCTTGCTCTGTCGTCTGTGCTAGAGTGCCATGGCATCATCATAGCTCACAGAAAATTTCAAACTCCTGGGCTCAAGCAATCCTCCTGCCTCAGGCTCCTGAGTAGCTGGGACTACAGGTGACCACCTCAATGCTCAGCTAATTTTTCTATTTTTAGTAGAGATGGGGTCTCACTCTTGCTCAGGCAATCCACCTGCCTCAGCCTCCCAGAGCGCTGGGATCACAGGTGTGGGGCACCTCGCTTAGCCCAATGAAATATCCTTAATATTTGCTTTTGTCCTTTTTCCTCTTATAGTGCAATATGTATTTTGCCTTACAACCTTATAAAGTGTATGAATGTAATAATTATTGTTAACTGAATGATGAAAAGGGTAATAAAAGAAAAAAATTATCTATAACACTTGGATAGGTTCAAATTTATTTCCTTATTTCTTCTGTTACAACAGTAGTTTATAATATCCTAAACTATTAAAAGAAAGCAGACTCATCTTAAAAGATCCATTTTAAATAGTTTAAAAGAGTAATGCTGGTCTAAGTACAAGAATCATGTACACTTCTTCACGATGTTTTTATTTTGAGGAAAAAAACAAGCAAACCAATCTTTCAGGTGGCAGTTTGAGGGGTGTTGGTATCCTTTTCAGCCAAGGGACATGAGCTTCCTTGGTTAAAAAAAGAAAACAATGGACATTCAAGTTATAGCTTTGCCTTTATTGGCATTACTTTTATTCTTGCAAGCTAGTAATAAGAGAATTTCCAAAGTGGTGCTTACATTTTCTTATTTCACATCCTGGGTCGTCTCCTTCCTTGAAGATAAGGACATTTCTCAGCCAAGATCAGGCGCATTCAGGGTAGTATGGCCATAGCCAAGGACGTTTCTCAATCAAGCAACATGTATCAATGACTTTCAACATGTCTACCAAATGGAAGCTTTAATTGTACACACAACTCTATCATCCAGAAGGAAAATGTGAGTTGGACACATGGCCCTAGAGAAGAGAATTAGCCTCGGGAAATATCCCGCAAGAGTGTAGGAAATGCAACAGGCTCAATTCCCTGCAGCTGATTCTCAGAGCCTGGCCTGTCCTAAATGAAAAGAGGGGTCAGAATGCAAGTAGTAGAAGAAAATGTGAATCTGGAAATTTTTAGTTGACATCCAGCTTGCAGAGGGGCTCTGGCTCATTAGTGCAATAGGAAGGGCATTCAAAGTTACTCGTTGAGCTAATCCTCGCTCTCCAACTTCCTGAAAAGTCAAGGCACTAAGGAGGCTGGTGTGTTGATGCAAGTGGGCAGTGTATTTTCCTACATCAGTAGTTGGTCTTGCATGAGAATGGAACTGAGAGTAGCTGGTTCCAGGCTGGGGTAAGGGATGGCCATTTCAGAAAGGTTGGGAAATATTACAATTTCAGCTAACAGCAAATAACAAAAGCAAACGCCACCACTTCTACAGCTTTGTTCAATTAGACACAGACCCAGTGGTAAGTGCAGACTGGGATCTCATTTATTCTGCCATAATTCACCCTTCTTCAGACTAGAGAAATACAAAACAAGTCATAGAACAGATATTATCAGCAATTAAATCTTTTTAAGTACGAATTGTACCATGGCCCTTAGAATGGAAAGCATAGTAATTAGTAAATTATAGAAATATAGTAAATTGTATTTAAAAGGGTGTTCATAAAGTTCATGTGTAATTTAAAATTTGCAACTATTTTACAGTTGCACATGAACTTTATGAACACCCTATATTAAAGTAAAACTGCCTATCTTATTATGGTAACCAGAAGATTGTTTGGATAACTGCATACAGGGACTTGGAATGTGTGGTGCTTCTGTCTCCACTTGATTTTTAAATATTAAGTCAATAAGCAGTGCTGAATCAAGTTTTTACAATTTTGCATCTAAACTTTAACTGATTCAATTTCACAGACCTGTGACCGACACCTTATTTGATCCTTTAATTGGTAATATAAACTTCATAAAGTTGATTTTTAGTGCTGCACATTTAAATGCTCCTTGGCTGGTGTTAGTTAATTTAAGTTTTTATTTTGGAATCTGCAAGACTTGGAACAAGGATGAGGTAACATTTACTACCAGTTAAAGGGATGTTAGCAAACTGATACTATAAACATCATGGGGAAATAACTTTTAGCATAACTAAAAGAAACATTTTTAAAGCATCATGAAAGGTCCATTTGTGTAAAAATCTAAAATGCGGATCAAGTAATACTTCTATTATTTAAATATAATATAATTAAATATTAATTAAAGTATAGCTGTTAGAGCAGTACAGTGGCTGGAGGCAGTCACCAGAATTGAAGAGATCAATTAGACCTTCAGGAAGAAAAACAAAGCATATTAACAACCTGCACAGCAAGCTGGGCCTCATCCTAGTGACTACAGATTCCGTGGAAGGCATAGTTTTTGGTTTTATACACAACTTTGATGAGTATCAACTGCTTCTTGGGGGGCTCCCTGGGATTTAATTAACTGTTTTCAAAGCAACCCACCTGTAAGATCTTAATCAGCTTCATTCCTATAATAGGCCAAGTCAGCTTGACACAAAACCATCCAAAATAGCCCAACCATATTCATCATCTTTCCTGCTCATCTCTAGCTAACTGCCTAACATAGTTAAAAGAATTTTATTTTATAGAAAATCCTGGCAGTACTTATTAATTGGGTATAACAGAGCAATGTCTCAATGTTTTTAATATCCCCAAATTTGTCCAATTAATGAGTCTATAGTATATGAAATACAGAGAGGATCCAAAGCATGTGTTTTTATATTTTACTTAATCATTAACAACTGACAATACCATTCTTTCTATAGATTTAGACACATTTTCTATTTACTTTTCTTCCTCTGACCTGTTACTCTCATGACTTTTATGCTACCTCAGAAAGTGAGGGCAAGGATAAGAGCGGGCAGGATCCTATTAATTAACTAGTAAAAGGAAGATGATTACAGACAAGCAACAGGGAGAAGAATCAGAAAAGGATTTTAATTTTTTAAGATGAAGAAACAAGCTACAGTGAACTAAATTATGTTGGTTTTCTTAGGACACATTTGATTATTTATTAAGCAAAAAGAACCCCTATTTTTACTAAAGATTTCATCATCTTGTTTGGTGATTCAGTCTCAAAATCCTTGAATGTTTTCTATATTTTCCTAACACCCATACATTCTCCATTCTCCACTTTCCTTTATTTCATTGGTTGACTTCCTTCATCGCTAACCAGCTCATTTTGTGTTGTATGAAACAACTTTCCAATTTATCTTCAAGTCACCCTGAATGCTGTTATCAGATTAGTCTTCCTATAAGACCTCTTTGAGTCTGCTATTTAATTATTATCTCACAATGGTACCCCAGTGTCTTAGTTATTCTATAGGACAGAATGGTAATTCTTAGAGCACTCAAGGCCTGAAACAATCTGACCTTCACTGGCCTTGTTACCTGTATTTCTTGTTACCACCAACATGAATCCTCTGTCACATTCAGGCAGCTCTGATTACCTTTAGCACCTGTCTTGCAGGTCTTATTCCCAGCTGCTCTATATTCTTTTTCTCATAGTGCCTTCCTTTCTTCTCACTGTTATGTTTAAGCAGACTCATTTTTAGAACTAGCTCAAATAGCAACCCTTCCAGGGAAAATTTCCCTCATAACATTCCCATCTCCCAGCAATCTCTTCCTCTACGGAATTACATTCTAAGCCATGGCTATGATTAAGCAAGCATTGAAGAGGGATACTGATAATGCCATTTAGTCATCACATATATATATACCTTGTTTCCTCCACTCGATTGTGAGTTCTAAGGGTGGGAACTTTTTCTTATCTATTTGTCAACGTGTCTTGCACATGGCAAGTGATCAGTTAACATGGATGGATTTAATACAAATGAATATCAACATAAAACCCAAGTGGTATATTTACATACCTGGTACATAACTATGGAGAACTGTGAGAGAGGGATTACAGTTAGCATCTCTGCTAAACACCGTTAGCATGTAATGAGCTGACATTATAAAATACTGTTGATAATAATGCAGTTTCTTATAATATTTTTTCTTCGAAGAAAGAGAGTATGGCTCTAAATAATTTGTAAAATGGTTGTGAAATCAGTCTAGCTTTTGGCTTACCCAGGGAATGACCCCTATAGGAACCTAGCCACATGGGCATACAAGCACTGGCTATGTTCAAATCTCTGCTCTCCCATGTCTTAGTTATATATCTTGGGAAAGATAGGTGACTTCCTTGAGCTCCTACGAGCTCATCTGTCACCCTGAAGGGGTGTCTGTGGACCTGTAGTAACATATAAAATATGTGGCACTGTGCCTGGCCTGCTTTGAAAGGTAGCTGCTTTGATAGTCTTTTCTGTACTGCCTGCAGCATTTTCCCATTTACCTGGTGTGCGTACTTTTTTCTTTCCTCTTTTCTCTACAACTTACCAAGAAAGCAAGTCTAGACTTTTTTTTTTCTTAAATATCCTACTGTGGTGTCTAAAGCAGACTTTTGAGTGCTTAGTATTCTGGAGAGATTTAGAGTGCATCTTAGCATGTGACTGAGCTATTAGCTAAAAGTACAAGATCAATAAGGGATCTGAAGGAAAGGTCACTGGCCATCCTTGGTCACTCCAATATACGATGGCCATACATCTTTCAGCAGAACTTTGCTTTTTATTTGCTAGTCGTCCATCTCTGCATAGTAATTTAAATGGGTTATGTGGATTTATTAATTTAAAAGATCTCACTTAAAACATGATTAATTTTGTAATCTATCATTTCATTTGCTGCTTCAATGGCTAAACTAGATCATCCTGCTTTTTGTTAGGTTTCCTTTAAAACGTTGGTCCCTAGGAAGAATTTTCAGCTCAATGTGTCCATACAAGCCTCTACTGTGCTTTCTTCAGCTAAGTGAATACAGCAAATACAAGATGAAAAACCTTTGAGCCTATGTATTTGCTTCAACCGTATTCATTTTGTCTAGGAAGAAAGTCTTTCCCTTCATAATAACAGTAATGACAATATTACTACTGCAATCTAGTAACTCTTCCAAATTAGGAAAATATAAACTATGTGTATAAGCAGAGATAAATTTGCCAGGAAGCTGACAAAGCATAAGCTTCTCACTCTCAGTTGCATGGGTTCCTTAAGCTCAATGAAGGGTTTTGGATCACATAACTATAACTAGTTATATATATATATATATACATACACATTTTTTTTTTAACTTGCCAAAGTAAAATAATTTTAGATTATTTTTCTTAAATAGCCTTTCAAATTGAATAAGCTCAATTAAACATGAGCTGTCCTGGATATTGGTCAAATTATACAGGCCTTCTGATACTTTCCTACTGTATTTCAAAATTTGTTCTTTCAATATTGACTTAGATCGTATAAGACAGTAACTGGAGCGTAGAAATCTTTTTGGTTATACAGTGATACCTATTATAATGCCTTTTTGTAACAAAATTTACTTTATGACTCACCTTGAAAATATTTCTCAAATTATATTTCATAATACAATTTGTGATATATAATAACAGTTCAATGAAGCAGTTTTCATTCCTTTTATGTTCTGTGATTCTCGGTTTCCTCTCACTATGTAATGTTATTAGAAAACAATTTCAGAGAGTCACATTGAAATGAAAAAAGGACATTTGAAAATATATGATAACCTTTAAGCAAGATGCTTACCTATGTCTAAAATCTTTATTTCTTGGTGGAAGCAGATAAAAAAGAAAAAAAAAAGCACAATTAGAAAAAGTTTCTAGAATATAACAAGTTGAATTCTGATATTTTAATTATTTGTATGGAAAATTGCCAACTTCAGCAGAAATAACACCAGAAATGAATCTGTATGCCAAGACTTACCAAATAAACTTAGAGAAGATAATGATTTTGATAATTACACTTAAATGAACAAAGCAAAGACAATAAACAATGTTACTTTCACTCTGGCATTATAGCTAATGGATTAACCCAACTTGAAGATACAATACTTTGTTGTAAGTTTTAGCCCTAGTTTATTTAATATCAGAGCATGTCATAGGAACATAAATTTTATGCCTTAATTTCAACTGCTATGAAATAAAAGAATGACATCTGCATCACAGACTTCTTTTGCAGGGGTCTTCAAACCATGGCTCGCGGGCCACATGCAGCCCGCTGAGGACATTTATCCAGCTCACCAGGTGTTTCTGCCATTGCTGCCTGTCCTGCTTAGTAGTTGACTCGTCCCAGGCCTGCAGTCTGGCCCTCCAATGGTCTGAGGGACAGTGAACTGGCCCCTGTTTACATTTATTGTACAATATATATATATATATATCATGCTTCTAACTCTGCCCAAGAATCTGGCTTCTTTCTGGGTAGAATTTTAAACATTGAGAAGGTATATTTAAATATGGAAATAACAGATTCAACTTTTTAAAAAAGAAAAGTAGGTTTAGTTTTGATTAAATCCTCAAATTTAAGAAGGACATACCTTAATTCCAAAACACTCGTTACGTTTCCTGAAGGGAATATCCGCCGAACATAGTTGAAGTCCCCGACATAGAGACTGCCATCGATCCCACAAGCTAACGCTACTGGGGCCAGGAGCTTGTTGCCATCAGCTTGACCATTGCAACTGGGGCAGGAGATGCTGCGCCTTCGCCCGTTGCCCATGATGCTGCTGACAACTGGGGGCTGCTGGGAGATAAACTGGTTTTCCCCATTTCCCTTGTACAGTATGCCTAGAAGAAATAAAATGCATGGGACAAAGTGTAAAGATAAGTAAACAAGTTTGTTACAGATCGAAGTATAATGCAGTGCCTTTTAGATTTGGATTAGGACTTCTTTTTTTTCAGTTTTTGGCTGAGGCTAGGTTTGAACCCACCACCTCTGGTATATGGGGCCAGAGCCCTACTCCTTGAGCCACAGGCACTGCCCAGGATTGGGACATTTCTATTTAAAGATTTATTGGAAAGAATTCTATCTAATTACCCAGAGTAAAACATGACACACTCAAGTACACAGGATACATGTATCTATAAAAAGTGCTGTCTGTTATGAATTTAGAATATGTCTGATGAAAGAAAGGACTAACAGGAAAAATTAAGAACCTGAATTCTCAGCATCAGCAATTATCAATATTGGCTATACAGCAAAACTTCTGGGGGAGCTGTAAAAAGTCCTGACGCCTGGTTTTTACCCTTGGCACTGAAAAAAAAAAAAAAAAAAAAAACTCTCCAGGTGATCTTAATGTGTAACAAAGTTTGAGAACTGTACACTACATAATATTCTTTAGGAAATAACAAGTTTGCCTAATTGTTAATCAATGCTGAAAATATTACAATTTAATTAATAAAAAATGTGCACCAGAAATATACATTTCTTCCTGGTGAATTTATCATTAATTTTGAAAAGTTAAAAATATTTTATGGAAAACAAAGGCAGAAGATACATATCAAACCTCCAAAGGTGTTAATCATAATGGAGGTTTATTTTAACTCTACTGTCAAAGAATGTCCTTTTTGCTTAGACTCTTATCTTCTGTAAGATGCATACACGTGGTGGTTATTCCTAAGTGCCAATAACTGTTACCAAGACAAAATGCCAATCTCTTCCTGTATGGTCTTCAGTGGGGTCTGAGAAAAAAAATGCCAAATGAATATTAAATATTTTCATAATGAGAAATTACATTTGAGTTGAGATTCTAATTTTATTTACTTTACCATTACTATAGATAGATTGATGGCCCCATTTTGGTCCGATGTACACTGGGTCATCAGTGGCTACTGTTCTGTATGTATTTATGATACTTTTCAATGTGTTACTATCTGAATAAACAACCTGCTGCTTTGACTTTACTACATATATTTATTTTATGTTCTGTGTTTCAAAGCAGCTCTCAGAGATACTGACTACACACCTCAGCAGATAGACTGTTAAGGAATAGTCCCATGAAAATACAAACGGAAAACTTGAGGAAGTATTTTTCTCCCCACTTTGGGATAACTTTAAAATGAAGAAGAGATTAGAATAATTATGTTCTCCTTATAGCTCAGCACATTTTAGGTGCATTCTGTGATGATTTTTTAATGCTTTGCTATTTGGGTGATGTAATAATCACAGCAAAATTAACATAAAGAAATCAGGAAACATTAAACAGGTTTATGCAAATTTAAGGAAAAATAATCTCAATAAGCTGGATCATAAGAAGAAATGAAATGCATTTTGCCTTGAATATTCAAAGAATGCATTAATGATACCTAAGATTCTTCTTTCTGTGATTACGTTATTTGACAATTATGCAACTATAATTTCCTGTAAGAGCCAGTTCTGCAATTTTCATCAGAAGAACCCTACCAGCCTGCCTCCCTCTAGCACACCTGATTGGTTCAGTCATTACTTTGAACAATTGGCCCATTCGTGATTCTTCTCTATTAGGACAGCACAGAAACAGAAAGGTGAACCTTGGAGTATTCGTTTCTATGTTTCAGGCTGTGGGCACAAGTACCCGTCACTGTCTACACTTTTTCTTTTTCTTTTTCCTTCATGCATTTCTATAGCTCAGTCACCTTGCCAGGATTATAAATCACTTTGTTTATTCAATCAGACACATGTCACTTTGGAAAGCCACTACTTGTCACACTGTTCCTGGATAGAATTCTAAATCACAATCCATTTACAATCTGTACAAGGGTAACCCTAGGACTTAGGTTACCATTTAAAAATAACATATATTTTATAATTTCTAATATTTTTTAGAGGGCAGAATTTTGGGTAGTTTACTTTTGACATCTGACTTGATATTTTAATAAAACCTAACTATATTATTGTTCTGGTTTAGAATGTGGGTGTACATGTGTGTGCATATGTTTATATTACATGTACACAGAATATCTACAAGTTTCCTAATCCACTTAAATATGAGTCTGTGGGTATTGTCACAACAGTGATTTACAGAGCCATAGGCTTTTCTGGACCTCTTTACTTATCTTTCCCCTGCTGGTTCATAATCTCTTGGTTATGAACTTTGCCCTACATTTCTCATTATAACACTAAAATGCATCTACAGATGCTCTCTAGCTTTGCTGAAGAAATCTAGAAAATATGTTCAAATTGCGTGAAATATAATTTTAAGTTCAGTAGAAGCTCTGTAAGTTGACCATGCCAGGGACTGTAACAAAGTGCCCAACACACAGAGGTGGTCACCATAAGGAACCGGGCCTGCTGTACTTAACATCCATGAGGTGTATGTGGGGTCTATGAAAACTATGTCAACTTAGTCCACAACTAAGGAGGTGGTGAGTGTAGGGTCAGCTACAGCGGTTCTGCTGTGACTTAATCAATAGCAGCTATTAGCATATGTGACATATGGTTTTGCACTTTGAGAGACTAGGCTTAAGCCTTATGCTAATAGAACAGACTAAAAGTACCAGCACTTCAGACACTACTGATGACTCCTGGGTGTGAGTTTCAGTATGTGCTGGATGTGGCTCTAGTTATCAGCTTTGTTCTCAACCTTTTGAGGTGCAAACTTCATGTATATCCTGATATCCAGGACAAATATGCAAAGGTAGTAGAACTTAATGCTGCTGTAAAACAGTGAAGGTGTGATGAGTTTTTGTTTTTTATTTTCCTTATTACTCATCCGCTCAGCACTATCATCTCCTGGAGGTATAAGGCACCAGCATTTTCAAGCACTGGCTTGGGTTGCAAACTACTTTAGATTGAGTATATTTGGAAGGTTGAAAGGCATCCTTTCCAACACTTACAACCATTTTTTTTTATTTTAAAAAATTATTTATTTTTATTTGTTTATTTATTTTTTTGAGACAGAGTCTCACTTTGTCACTGTGGATAGAGATCTGTGGTATCATAGATCAACAATTTTTTAAAAAAGGAACGAACAATGAAGCAACATTAATCTGAAAAAGTGACCATTAATCACTTCAGCATTAAACACTTCAATCACAGTTAAACATTTAGCTGTATTCCATGCTCGTTTCTGTATTTCCAAAAACCTCTGCAAAATAAAAAGCTAGATTATTTTGCCAACACCGAGCTATTTCCTTCTTTGGATATCTGAAAAAGGAAAACCAGAGATACTAGTATGATGTGATTTTGGACAAAAGGCTAAATTAGGTTACCTTAAAGTTTTGCTTTCTTAGCAAAACACCTTTAAATTATCCGAGATGCACTTATTATATGGGCAACATGGTAGAAACACAGTAAAGATAACAGAATTTGTTTAATATAAATAATATTCTTCTTGAGATTAAGCTGGTCATAATTTCACAAATATTTATTTCTTTTACTTTGTGACATAATCACGTATCACATTATCAGGTCTATTACTTTTGATCGTGCCTTTTGCTCAGATTATTAGTTTATTTTCCCCCCAGTATTCACAAAGTCTAGCAATAGTATTTGTAACTCTATTTGAAGGAGAGAATGTTTTATTCTTGAATATAGTCTAAGCAGAACTGAAAAAAAATCTAGATACTTGGACTAGATTACCTAAAAATTAAAAGTATATTAGAAATAATTTGGTAAATTCAAATAGGTTTTTTTTTTTTTGAGACAGAGTCCCACTATGTGGCCCTTGGTAGAGTGCCATGGCGTCACAGCTCACAGCAACCTCAAACTCTTGGCTTAAGTGATTATCTTGCCTCAGCCTCCCAAGTGGCTGGGACTATAGGTGCTGCCACAATGCTGGGCTATTTTGTTGTTGTTGTTGTAGTTGTCATTGTTGTTTGGCAGGCCTGACTTGGGTTTGAACCCACCAGCCCCGATATATGTGGTTGGTGCCCTAGCAGCAGAGCTACAGGTGCCAAGCCTAGATTTTTATTTTTTATTTATATTAAAACTCTCCCCCAAAACCTCCCTCCATTTTTGCTAAACCTTTCTGAAGTAGTTTGGATTATGCTCACTGATTCAGTGTTGAGTTAGTCACTCTTTGGTGAATATTTTATTGCAACACCAAAGTCAGTGCCTTACATTCTAATGGGAAAACCATTTTGGCAATGAGTATATGAACATTTTCCGACTTCCCATTTGGGTCCCCCTCTCTGTTGCTGGAGGTTGTTCCCCTTCTATCACTTATCTATCTCTTTCATCTTTCAATAAACTACTCTGTGCTTCTGCTTGAAAAAATATTATGTATGTGTATATATATGCATTTTGAAGTATATTAAAGAAGTATTATATTGTTCTCACTTAAGGCTTTTATAGTCTTTAAAAATACACTTTTTTTTTTTTTTTTTAGAGACAAGAGTCTCACTCTGTCAACCTGGGTAGAGTGCCATGGCATTATAGCTCACAGCAACCTTAAACTTCTAGGCTCAAATGATCCTCTTGCCTGAGCTTCCCAAGTACCTGGGACTATAGGTGCCTGCCACCACATCTGGCTAATTTTTCTATTTTTAGTACAGATGGGGTCTTGCTCTTGCTCAGGCTGGTCTCAAACTCCTGAGCTCAAGCAATCGACCTGCCTCGGCCTCCCAAAGTTAGGATTCCAGGTGTGAGCCACCATGACTGCCCTATACCTTTATTTTTTTGCTGCCAATTCTAATCTATAGGACTTTAGAAAATGTTGCTGTAGTCTAATGAAGTGGAAGATGAACAATATGAACCATCTGAATAAGACCTTACCATTCTGGACATCTAAAACATGATGTTTGTCTAATGTCCAACCGCCCATGTTGGAGGCATCCAGCTCATAGCCCTGCAATATGGCCGTCCTCTTTTCCCACAAGGTCAGGTCCAAGCACGACTCGTATTCATATCCAACTGACACTGGATCCAAAGAAATCACAGCTCATTTTTTCAAACATAAGCAGAAGTGCAATTTATTTTACTATGTTATTAAAAATTGCCTATTTCATATTTGTGTTCTGAATCGTATTTCTACTCATTTATGAAATTTAATGATATAAGAGTTTTTTTTTTAAAAAAAACAACTCTCAATATTATTTTCTACTGATTTAACAGAAAAAGATTATTTTTCATATATCACTCTCTCAGGGGGTTACCAAGAGAAAATAAAGTCCACATTGGGCAAGAAGAAAGTAATTAGATCAGATACACAAGCTCCAAATGGGGACTAGATAATAACCATTCAAAACAGTGTTTGCTACCCAAATAATCAGAGCTGTTTAGTTTCCAAAAAAATTAAATGATGGAAAAGACTTATTATAAATAAGGTTCAATGGAACAAAAAAAGATGACCAGTTATAACATTACATTTACATGGTATTATCAGAAATAAAAATAAACTAGCAGTAAACTAACATAAGTAAATCATAAATTGAAAACCTTTCAGAGTTCACAATGGAACATGGATTTCAATATTTGGAAAAAAACCGAAAGTAGAAGTAGCAACCACTGGATTGATTTAAACTAACTGAAGTCCAAATTATGTATTAATTTCAGAATAGAGTGTCTCTTAAATTTTCAGATAAAAACTAATAAAACCAACTCCTGTTGTCTTCTAGCTTTTGATGTTGTGAGTTCAAGTTTGCAGCCATCTCTATCTACTTCTCAACTAGTCAAACTTTGATTACACTGCCCATTCCTTGAAACAACTGGTTTAATGTTTTCAGACTATGCTTCCCCTAAATGGAGGGGCCCTTTGAGTGATGGAATAATTCTTGGACACAAATGTCTGACATCACTTTAAATATCATTATGAGTTGAAACTATTATACATTAGTGTTAGGTACAAAAGATTTAAAAAAAGAATAAGAAAAGCAAAGGAGAGAAAGTTATAAGGACAAGAACAAAATGAAAAAAAAAGAAGAAACACATTCAAGAAGAGGAAAATTAAAAAAAAAAAAAAGGGGGTATGTTAAGAAAAAACACTGAGGGGAAAAAAAGATGGGGAAACCTGAATTCTCATTGAGATAATTCCTCTATAATTTCAGCCAAAAAAACTGGTATTTTCTTCTTTCAGACTCAGTATATTCCTTTCCTATGGTAGACCTAAACCAGCTGGCTTGTCACTTTACTAGAACAAATTTACTTGCTTTTTATTTATCCACTGACTTTCCATGGGTAACAATTTTATGATATGAAGTCATAACAGAATTTTCAATGTGGAAAAAATGTATAAGAAACTTACCAACAGCTTCTGACAGACCATAGACCTTCTGATTATATGCATCTGTCTTATCCCATATAAAAGTATAGGCTAAGTTTGGTGAGGCAGGAAACCACTTTTGAAAGAGTCTTCCTACTACAGCAACCATTAGGTGAACCTTCATGAGATTAAAGGGTATGATGGCCTGGGTCATGGTGACCTTTAGGACTGACTTGTACCCTGCAGCTCTGGAACTCAGATAGGAAAGTTTCAGATCTGTTCCTGGAATTGTGGTTTCCTCATGGAGTACCTGGGTTGGAATAAAGCAGAAACTTGAAACTGTGATCATGTGTGACTATAAGTTAAGATATGTTTAAAAGAACCTAGTAGAGCAACCACAACAAGACACCAGTGAGTCACTATTCACAGAGATGCATTTGAGTTTCATCTTATTCAACAATGCAAGCTAACTCTGCTGCCAGCCCACTGTCTCCTCCTAAAAGCCTCTTGTCATGTATCCTGAGTTAATCATACCTCAGGTGCTACTCTTCACATGAGAGACTGTGACTGCTCACTACCCCATCTTCCACCCCTGTCACCCTGGAGAATTAGAGCAGACGTTTGTGAATGGTTAGCTCAGAATGGGGGTATTCTGGCCAAAGACCTAGCCTATGCCAGCAGGCTGCCTTAGGGATTTAAGCTACGCCTATAGCCTTATCAGCTAACTTGTTGCAGCTTATAAAGATGGTAAGATAAAAAAGATCAATTGTTTTTTCTAGCAAATTCCATATCTGTGTTGAGAGGTAATATAACAACACATTCTCATGATTAGACACTGAGCTACAACTTAACTACTGATCATTGATATGATGGTAAATGAGCTTTAGAGACACAGAAAATTCTTCCTAGAGTGTAGCTAATGTTATCAACTACACATATTAGAGACTCAATACTTTCTGATTTGAAATTGACTGTAAAAGTTCACAGAAGTTTCTGCATAAGGATTGCTTCTGTTATAAATTTTTAAAAGTCATACTTTAACCCCACCTTTTTAGCCCTTAACTCTATAGTTTAACTGTCAATGTGACTACCTCATGAATGCCAAAATAGGAAAAATACATTAATTATTTTGAAAAACCTATTTTACACAGCATATAAATTTTTTTTTTTTTTGCAGTTTTTGCCCAGGGCCAGGTTTGAACCCACCACCTCCAGTATATGGGGCCAGTCCCCTACTCCCAGAGCCAGCACGACCCAGCATATAAAATTTTTCTTCAAAGTTCAGATTATTTTTACCTAAGCTCCCATCAGTTTAGGGAATAATAACAGCTCTTCAGGGCTCACAATATATGTTGTAGAGTGCAAGGCTAGCTATGTACATGAACTCATGCCAGGAACACCCTACTTCTGCTAAGAATAAGTTGCATTCTCAAAGCCTCCGTCATGTTGTCCACTTGAGATTCCTCACACAGCCATAAAGAACTGCCTGCTCATGCTAGAAAAATCTTAGTGATTCAGTGTTCAGTGATGTTTCCCCTCCCCCCAGCACCTCTCACTCAGAACAGTTCAAATGGTATATATGTGATCTATAAATATTAATAACTTAACAGAAATAAAACTCTCAGAGTTGGGAAGGAGGAGGGAAATGATGTGATAAAACAGACCAAGAAGGTGATGACTACCAAAATAGATACATCAATTTATTACAGTTGGAGTTTTCTTTATCAAACATGCTAAATGCGTTGAGCCACAAAACTGTCTTAAGATTGTCAAGTTGTGAAAGCAACCCAAATGTCCATCAACCCAGGAATTGATTAATAAACTGTGTTATATGTACACCATGGAGTACTATTTAGCCATAAGAAAAGATAGAGACTTTACATCTTTTGTGTTTACTGGGATGGAATTGAAACAAATTCCTCTTATTTCAAGAATGGAAAAAAAAAATCCAATGTACTAAATACTAATATGAAACCAATGTATAAACAACTACATGCCCACAGGAATGACAGAACACAAGCAGAGTGGGAGTGAGGGGAGAAGAAATAAAAGGGAAGGGAAAGAGGGAAGGGAGGGAGGCTGATTGGCAGATCTCACCTAATGTGCACAGTGTGAGGGTGGTCAGCATGCCCCCTGGTGGGCGGGATCTCACCTGATGTGCACAGTGTGAGGGTGCTCAGCACGCCCCCTGGTGGGCGGGATCTCACCTGATGTGCACAGTGTGAGGGTGGTCAGCGCGCTCCCTGGTGGGTGGGATCTCACCTGATGTGCACAGTGTGAGGGTGCTCAGCACGCCCCCTGGTGGGCGGGATCTCACCTGATGTGCACAGTGTGAGGGTGCTCAGCACGCCCCCTGGTGGGCGGGATCTCACCTGATGTGCACTGTGTGAGGGTGCTCAGCACGCCCCCTGGGTGAAGGACTCAACTTACAACTTGAACTTTACCTTAGCATTGAAAACAAATAGAACTTTACTCCGGAAGTGAGAACAATGTAACCTAAATAGTGTACCCTCATATTAATTTGAATAAAATTAAAAAAATTGAAAACAATGTAACCTAAATGTTAGTATCCTCATATTAATTTTAAATAAAAAAACTTTTTTAAGCAAAATAGTTTACAAATATATAGAAACTTTTTAGAGTTCTATTAGACACAGGAAAACATTTAAATTTAAGATGAAATAGTACTTTTAAAGATTGATAAGTACTTTTGTAAGACTGTAGGTTATTAGAGTGAATAATCTAAAAAGATTTCATCCCATGACTGGGGTATAATATCAGTAGATTAGTCTGAAAAATATATTCTGTGACTACTGAATTCCCTGCCCCCAAAATATGAGATTGAACCCTACAGTGAATAATTTATTTCTTCTTAATTTATTTTCCAAAGGATTTCCCATAAAGTGGAGAGGTTCTCAATTTGTAAGGCATCCTTTCATTATATGTATGTTTTGTGATCTTTAGAAGTTGCTCCTCTATTTCAAAATATCATATTATTCCTAATTTTAGAAACTATCATCTCTGTCATTAACCTATGTCCAAGGGACAAATATTTATAACTTTTTTCATTAAAGCATATGTTTCTCCTATGCTATTTTACTTTACTATATTATTTTGTATTAGCAGGAAAAGTAAATACAGCCAAAGTGGGGAAATCAACCATCAAAACTATTTTTTGCCAGCTGCATGATGTCTCCTTTTTGAGCTATGAAGCATTCAGTTGGCACTCTGCTAACTGTGCCTTCCCAATCTCATCTACTGTGTTTCCTCTCCTCCTCTGCACTCCCATGCTGACTATTAGCACCTGTCCCTTGGAACCCTGGGTACATAAGAAAATACAGTTGACAACAATAGCCTGCTCACAGATTTCACTGTCTCCTATAAAAAATGCATTTGGCCACTTGGGAGAAATGCTGAAAAAAAAATCATTGGTGGCTGGGCACAGTGGCTCATGCCTATAATCTCAGCACTCTGGGAGGCTGAGGCAGGTGGATTGCCTAAACTCAGGAGTTTGAGACCAGCCTGAGCAAGAGCAAGACCCCATCTCTACTAAAAACAGAAAAACTAGCCAGGTGTTGTGGCAGGTACTTGTCATAGCTACTTGGGAGTCTTAGGCAAGAGGATCCGTGAGCTCAGGAGTTTGAGGTTGCTGCGAGCTATGATGCAATGGCACTCTACCCAGGGTGACAGAGTGAGACTGTCTTAAAGAAAAAAAAAACCCAAAAAGCAAAAACCATCATTGGTGCCTTGGTTCCACACTGCCTAGAGAAGTCAAGGTCTCTGTTGGGTGGAATACCAGGGTCGTTCACGATGTGGCTGCCATACTATCTGCCTCTTTACCCATATACATCCTGCATTTAATTGTTTACCAGGTTGCACATTACATGTCTTATTCTGATGTCCAACTGCTGCTGACATATTTTCTTTAACTAGAAATATGCTTTTCCTCCGTTCTTGGCCTAATCTCTCCTAAAGGACAACATTATCCATGAAGCTTTCTTTTGCTTCCTTAGGAACTGACTCTTTGGAACTTCCATAGTTCTGCATACAAATCTTTACCCCATTTGGAATGGTAGCACCCGTATCTAATTCTTCTTTTCACCCTTAGAAAGCACTTCTACTTGTAGATTTTTGCCAAATGTCTGCCTACTGTATGCACAAATTGAAAAAAAGATATCATGTATTCATGGAGTTGTTCACCACTTAAAACCCATTTCAATGTCCTGTTTTGCTACAAGTTTGCCACCTAAAGACAGACATTGCCTCTAGGTTAAGTCTATTTTAGGATGAAGAGGGTCAGTATTATTGCAAGATGGATGGGGAGGAAATATTAAATTTGAAGGTTACAGTGAACTCCCCAAAGCTCAGCTCCAAATGTGCTTGGCCGTTTGCTGTGCGGTCAACCACTTAGGTGTAGCTCCTGCCTTGTGAGCCTTTTTGATTTTTCTGTCCCTCACCTTCTTCTAAGCCCTTCCGATCTCTATCTACACTTCCTTCCTAGGGACCTCTGGCCATACTTTAGGTACAGTGATGACTCCCAAATTTGCATCTTCAGGTTCCACCATTCCTGGGACTCCATTTTTCCACGTCTGCTGCTCCCCCGACCACCTTTGTCCAGGCCACTATCATCTCTCCTGTGTACGACTGAGGTGGCCTCCTGATTGGTCTCCTTGCTCTGGCCCTTGCCTAATATAGAATATTCTCAGCACACTAACTACAGTGAAAGCAGCAAATCAGGCACTGCTACTGCTCTGTTCACACAGTTTCAATGGCTTCCAATCACTCAAAAAGCTGTCTTTGCCATCGTCTTCAATGGTTTGTGATTTAGGTCCCACCAGCTGCACTCCAGCCACCCCTGCAGTCCTCTGTCCTTCCTCACGCACGCCCAGTGTACCCTGCTTGGAGCTGCCCTGCTATTGTCAGGGCTTGTTCTTACACTTCCTTAGTTCCTGCTAAAAATATACATTCTTGAAGAGATTTTTCTCAGACTGTGTTATATAAAATCATAACCCTCTCCACTTTCCCCTGCTTTATAATTTTTTTATTCCAATATTTGCTTTATTGAGATGGTCTGGAACTGACTGAACCCATAATATCTCCAACATATACCTATACATGAATGTAATTTTTCAATATATATATATATTTTTTGGTACTTAAAAAAATTTCAGGTTAATGTGAGGGTATAAACAATTAGGTTACACTGTTTACACTTGTTGGGTAGAGTCCCTGTTGTAGTTGTGTCCTGCACCCAGAAGCAGTGCCCTTACATTGTGCTCATCAGGTGGGAGCTCACCCATCCCCCTTCTTCCTACTCTTGACCCCCAATTTGAATTGAGTTTTTCTCTTGTGTGGGTGTGTATTAGATTATCTACTGGCTTCATATTAGTACTGAGTACACTGGATACTTGCTTTTCCATTCTTGTGTTACTTTACTAAGAAGAATGTGTATCAACTCCATCCAGGTTAATACAAAAGATGTAAAGTCTCTATCTTTCCTTAGGGCTGAACAGTATTCCACGGTATACATATACCACAGTTTGTTAATCCATTCCTGGGTTGATGGGCACTTGGGTTGTTTCCACATCGTGGTGACTGCAAATTGAGCTGTGATAAACAGTCTCGTGCTTTATTATTTTCAGTGTCTCATCACACCTGACAGCTGTTTATTACTCACTTCCTCTCTCTGCTCATTAGCTGGTAAGCCCCCTAAGCACAGGTAGGTCAGCTGCATGGTTTGCCACCTTGCTCCTCAATAACAGTGCCTGGTACTGAACGGGTGAACAATAAATATTTGAAAAATCAATATGGCAGTTGCTATGTGTTATTATATTTTAAAGACCACAGATTTTTACTTAGCTATTTATGAATTGAGTCTGTTATTATTGTACCTAATGTCCTATGTTTAAAATCTGAAAGTTATTACTATTATTATTTTTTTGAGACAGAGTCTTGCTTTGTCGTTCTGGGTAGAGTACTGTGGTATTATTGCTCACAGCAAACTCAAACTCTTGGGCTCAAACAATCCACCCTCCTCAGTCTCTAGAGTAGCTGGGACTAATAGCACCTGCTACCATGCCTAGCTAGTTTTTCTGTTTTTAGTAGAGACGGAGTCTCACTCTTGCTCAGCCTGGCCTTGAACTCCTGAGCTCATGGGATCTACCTGCCTCAGCCTCCCAGAGTTATTTTTAACTGGAAACACATGGAAAGAAAAATAATACCCAGATATTTCAGTAGATAAAAGGAACAGTGAATGGCTATTTCTTAAAAAGTTATACTAATAAATATTTTGCCTAAAATCATTTTCCCAAAATGTTTTTAACTTACAATAATAATCAAATAGTATGTTATTGAGAGTAATGACCATGTATAATAGCACCTTGTACAATGGCAGTCAGGCTGTCAAGTACAAATAGGCACTGAAATTTTTTTTTCATTGAATGAAAGAATAAGCTGGGCATTATTAGTGATTAAGTTATTTTTTCCATGTGACTACAGCTAATAAATATATACAGATACAGCCTAAAGAAAAACTATTTCAAAAAGATCTTCAAGAAATAATTAGGTGGCCCAGCACATATGTCCCACATTCTACATTTCCTTCTATGGAATTCTTTAAGATAGCATTGGAATTGCATAATCCTTTTTTAAGATGCTTTGGCAAAAAACGATCTGAAAACCTTTTATGTAACAGAACTGCTCGTCTGGATATTTTACCTGTGTTTCAGGAATAATGGGACTATCTTCAGGAGAAGACCTGAAAAAGGTGGACAAAGGTGACGACACAATGATAGGGTTTGGCCTCACAAATCCACTCAAATCACAGCTGGGAATGTCATTCTCTTCTTTCTTCATAACTAGGGTATCCATCACATAAAAGACATTCCATGGAATCCACACAGTATGATACTGAGTGAGGAATGGGGACCGTTCAAAGACCAAAGTTAGAGAAGCCCCACCATTTGCCACCAAGTCAAACCTAAGGAAAAACGAGGTACACTTAGTGAATTGTCTGAAATCCACATACCTACCAGTACACACTTCCTTAAATTAATATGCTTTACAAAAAAAATTAACTTTTCCTCCCAACTTTCATGTAAACATTTTAATGTCTACAGGAACCTTAAAAGAATTATACAAAGAACATTCATATGCCCTTTATCTGGTCAGTGTGATAATGTCTTCCCAACTTGCTTCTCTTGACTCTGTTTTTGAAACTATGTGAACGTAAGTTGTAGACGTTATGAAATATTGCCCCCAAATCTTTCAACATGTATGTTCTTCTAAGACAAAGAACATTCTCCTATAAAATCACAATATTATTATCAGGTCTTAGAAAAAGAAATCAACTTTTAAAGAAGAGTATGAGTTTATGATTTTAAATTTCCTCTATCATGTTTTCCTGGAGCCTAAAATTTGTTGCATCACCATATTAAAAGGGACAATAAAACATTATAGGTGATGTTAGTTCTTATTCTTAAAATCCTTCAAGCAGAGATAGTGTGATATGACCAACTCACATTCCATCCTGGCGGGTAATGGTATATCCATATTCTGGGTAATGGAAAAATGAGACATTTACTCCAATGAGTGGAGTTCCATCAGCAGTTAGAACTTGGCCTCTTATGACAGATGCAAGGCTGTGAGAAAAGCAAGAAGAATTAGAATGAACACCTGTCTTCTCAGGCCAACGTTATCATGATAGATATAGATAATTCAACCTACAGATAAAATAACATTATGCAGTCAACTGTCACAACACCCAGACTTAAATACTCCTAATATAATGCCCCTTTTATTTCCATATAATTCACATTCTTTAAATGCCTGTGTGTATTTTAATTAGTTGTGATCTGTTTTTTTTTTGTTTGTTTTTTAGAGAGCTATCAAGACCAAAAATTCAGAGATGAATTTCTAAAATTATAAACTCTGCTTTTTCCCCAGTAAGTCTTGTGTCTGGTGCACCCATGAAGAAAAGTATACTTTCCAATTAATTCTGAGGCAATCTGTATATATTCAGGGACCAAGAATGACAAGATTTAAGAGGGCAATAAGGAAGCTTTGTGCAACAACTTTTGTGCTGGGTCTAACTGCATTAATGCTGGCAGACTGCTGCAGACCCAGGAGTTCTAGGGTAAATCATCTTTTTTTGCTCTGTGAGACAAGAGACACCTGCTTTCACTTACGAGTTTATTTTTCAGGTCATTACCGCACCAAACAGCGTATGCAATCTCACTGCCATGCTGTTAGCAGTTCCATGCCATTAATTCATAATTTATATTATTTAGTGAGCTCAGCTAAAGAAAAAGTGCACTTCTGTTTTGCCTTTTAGGGTCTTTTCATTGCCTTTTTGAAATATTTCCAACTGTGCTAACAAAATCAACCAGTTAAATGAAGATTTATTGACTCCTGAATGGAATGTCCTGTTAGGTTCAGGTACTGAAATTGACAAAGTGTGTGTGTTGTGTCAAAACGCTTGAAATACGAAGTTTGGTGAAGAATTTGCCAAAAGAGGAAAAACTATATGTTTTTTAAAAAGTACTTTCTTCTAATTATCAGCATTTCACATAAAGCGTACGAAACTGTTGCTAACAGGACTACATGTCTATGGAAGGAAAAGATGCCTCGACCTCTTGTTGAAAGGGCTCTCTCCAGGTATGACATGGGTGCTGTCAGAGCCTATGAGAAAACTGATTCGGTCGTAGAAGGATTTGGCAGCCTGCTGAGGTGGTGATTGTAAGCTTTGGCTTATGATATCCTGAGGATCTGGCAACCCACGACAGTAGGGCTGATTTTGGCAAGAACTCTGTAAGCAGCAATCAGGATCCATACAATCAACGAGTCCATCTGCAGGGAGAAATAGAGACCAGGAGATTCTTTTTAATGACGTAACGTAGACTATGTTTTGCTCTATGGTTGGTTTTTATTTTAATTTAATCATGTGATTTCTCATCCCCTAAGTGATAGTTAATTTCTATGAGGCATACTTTTTGAAGATGAAATACAGTCATATGCCACATGATGGTGGACCACATATACCATGGTGGCCCCCCAAAGATTCTATTTTTACTATGCCTTTTCTATGCTTAGATACATAAAGACTTGCCATGGGGTTTCAGTTGCGTACACACTGTACAGGTTTGTGCTCTACAAGCAATAAACTATACCACATAGTCTTGGTGTGTAACAGGCTGTACCAGGTAGGTTTGTGTAGACATATTCTATGTTTTGTACAATAATAAAATCTTCAAATGACATTTCTCAGAATGTATGCCCATTGCTAAGTGATGTGTGATTATATTTGTATCTGGTTTCACAGAGAATAATATTTGGATTACAGATGGTTGAAAAAATCATGTAATATTTACTCTGAGTAAGAAATACAAAAATCTAATTAGGCTAGGCATGGTGGCTCATGCCTGTGATTCCACTTTGGGAGGCTGAAATGGGAAGATTGCTGGAGGCCAGGAGTACAAACCTAGCCTCAGCAACATAATGATATCTCTATAAAAAATTAGCCATAGTGGTGTGTCAGGGGTCTTTGCACGTGAACCTCGACCTGGTTTGAAAGCTGAATAGGAAAACTAAGCTGAAGATAAGTGAGTTTAAAAACATGAAGTTTGAGAACACTTGGAGAAGGCTTACTTTTTTTTTGGCTAGGGGTTGTGTTTGAACCTGCCACCTCCGGTTTATGGGGCCAGTGCCCTACTCCTTTGAGCCATAGGCGCCGCCCTACTTTTTTTTTTTTTTTTTAAGGAAAGGCTTACATTAATTCAGCCTGAGTAAACGGAGAAAGCTCAGCCCCTCTCTGGCCTCTTCAGAAGGCTTTTGTTGATTTCTAACAAAGATGCACATGTAAAATATAAAAATGCCAAAAGGGAGGGTTGAAAGAATCCCAAGTCCTCAGGAAGATTCAAGAGAGAGAGAGGCTAGGTAAATGGTAAGAGGTGACTAACAGACCAGACAGCCAATGGCATCTTTAGAAAGAGGGAAGGAGAAAGTAGGTCTGTCCCTACAAGGGAAGTAAGCCAGGTTTCCTAATCTAAGCTTGAAGAGCTTAACCTTTCCCACCTGTTGACCTCCACGCACAGGCCTACTCTGTCTGGCCTGTGTAGGCGACTTGGGGGCTTTTTTCATCAGACTTCTGTGGTTTTGATGAGCCCCCAGCTTTCCCCTGGATACTCCAGGATTGAGGAGGGGCGCCCTGGTGAGAAGTCAACCTGTCTACCTCCCACCGTAGTGCACACCTGTATTCCCAGCTACAAGGGAGGCTGAGGTGGGAGGATCACTTGAGCCTGGGAGTTTGAGGTTGTTGTGGGCCATGATTGCATTGTAGCCTGGGCAACAGAGCAAGACCCTATTTTTATTTTTTTTAAAAAAAAGGGAAAAAACCCCTATATTTAGTAGTCCATGTGAGTATTCTGTTTAAAATGTATAACCAACTCACTAGTAGATGAAAGTGGCAGGTTATAATGGTTTGATGACATCCTTTAAGATTATTATTTACTGAATAGCTGAAAAGATGAATTTTGATCTGCTTATTAAATACTTTTCTCAGTATAAATTAATAAAAAAATTCCTTTCTGAAGACTTTGATCACTGTTAGAAGAACTGAAAAAATAGTTTTAAAATCTTCAGGTTTAAATATCAGGTCTTGGTGTAACCCTATTAGGGCAAGCTCAGCTGAAAATATGGACAACTTTGTTTTATTTTCACAAGCATTTTTTAAAATAACTTTTATTTTTAAAAAAACAATGCTAGCCATTTATTTGTTTTAGGCCACTCTAATTTTCTTCTCTCTGTATTTCTTTTTTTTTTGTAATTTATTTTTTATTTCAGATTAATATGAAGGTACATATGGTTAGGTGTCACTGTGTTTGTTAGGTGAAGTCCAAGTTGCAGGTGAGCCCTTCATCTAGGAGGTGTGCCACATACACCTGCATTGTGTCAGTTAGGTGAGAGCTCACCCACCCCCCTTTCCTACTCCCTCCTTCTTGAATTTAAATGTGTTTTTCTCTCATGTGGGCATATAGTTGTTCATCTACTAGTTTCAACTCAGTACTGAGTACATTGGATACTGTCTTTTCCATTCTTGAGATACTTTACGTAGGGGAATCTTCTCCAAATCAACCCAGGGAAATATGAAAGATGCAAAGTCTATCTTCTGTATGGCTGAATAGAGTTCCCTGGTGTACATACACCAGTTTATTAATTCACTCATGGGTTGATGGGCACTTGGGATGATCCCACAGTTTGACGACTGTGAATTGAGTTGCTATAAACATTTGAATGCAAATGTCCTCGGGCTAAAATAATTTTTTTTCTTCTGGGTAGGTACCTAGTAATGAGATTGTGGGATCAAATGGAAAGTCTACTGTTAGCTCTTTGAGGATTCTCTATATTTCTTTCCAAAAAGGCTGGGCCACTCTTATTAACAGAATTGAGCCTTTCCTTTATCTTGCCCCTTCATCATCTGACTGTAAACTGAAACAAGGGAAAGTAGACAACATTGAATTAAATGGCTCTGTCTAGAAAGTAGGTCAATAACAACCCAGGGAAGGTAAGAAACAAGAGATGCGATGTGGAGGCCTGACTCTGCCCAAGAGTCATGGCGCCATCTGAAGACTAATGCAGTGAACACAAGCATTTCCTTTTATGGGGGCTTTACAGTTTCAACTGGGCATCCACTTCAGAAATGTGTAGGTAACTACCATGTCTATCCACCACAGCAATAATTTTGAGGGTTGAGTACAGGAAAGCTTAAACTATATTATCTACTTTTTGTATCAGAGGACACAGTGAATGTCAGGAACTGTCTAAAAAGAGATTCTCCCCACCCTCCAAATAGGCCTGAGGTGTCAGGCTGTGAGGTTGGGATTGCTATAGCCATCTTTCTGCCACTACACAATCTGCCTTGGAGCAAGGCCATCAGAGCAGCAGAGCCAGGCACTGGAGGAAAAGCTAACAAGTCACAGTGACATCTTCATGGTTTCTGCTATAAGCCACGCTTGACCTCCTGGGCTGTTTATAGAAGCTAAAGCATTCTCTTCTTCCTTAAACCTGTTAAGAGATGGATTTTCTGTCACTTGAAACTGGAAGAGACCTAGCTTAGCTCACCCCGAGACAGTAACTAAACACCTCTTCACTGTTTCCCTTGTAGTTGGGGCACAGGGAAGCTCAACAAGTGAATACTTGACTTAAATTTGTGAAGCTGGACTGTTTATATTAAATCATAAGTTTTTGTTACTACAGTTTTGTATACACATGAAAATGTATGGTTTAATCAAGGAGTAGGGCGCCAGACCCATATACCAGAGGGGGTAGGTTCAAACCTGGCCCCAGCCAAAAACTGCAAAAAAAAAAAAAAAAAGAAAGAAAGAAAGAAAGAAAATGTGTGGTTTAGATATTTCTTTTCTTTCTTTCTTTCTTTTTTTGGGGGTTGGGGGGGACAGTCTCACTCTATCACCCTGGGTAGAGAGCCATGGTGTCATAGCTCACAGCGACCTCAAACTCTTGGGCTTAAGTATTCTCCTGTCTCAGCATCCCAAGTAGCTGTGACTACTGGCGCCTGCCACCATGCCTGGCTAGTTTTTCTGTTTTCAGTAGAGACAGGGTCTTGCTCTTGTTCAGGTCTTGAACCCCTGAGCGCAGGTGATCCTCCCACATTGACCTCCCAGAGCACAGGATTACAGGTATGAGCCACCAGAAACTTCAGATACGCAGATCTTACTCCATATTGTTTTTTATGTTTTCATAGATGTCTCTCATATTTCTAAAATGATGGGTTGTTAGGAAACTGTATCTTTTACAGAAATCTAAAATTGTGTTTTAAGAAAATAAAATGAAAATGATTTTAAAATTTTATGTAGATGTATTGGAATATAACTTTCTTAGCCAAAAGGCCACGAAGATGAAAGATGTGGAAATATTTTTTAATATTTCCAGTAGAATAAAGAGGAAACCATGCTATAGGCTTATTTTTCATGAGGCTATCTTCCAATGATAATTTAAACACTGTATTTTTCCTCCATCTCTGTCAAAGAATCAGAAGTATAGTTATTAAAACTTAGACTTCTGAAGTAGCAGACTTTTGACCCATTGCCCCCAAATAATTTCTGGCTTCAAAAAACAATTAACCCCCCACTAACCTTCCAGCAGCAATTTGTGATCATATGTTGAGATTTTATGAGGACTCTTAAATATATGTTTTATGTTGTAGTATCTTTAGAGTTCTTACTTGAAGGATTTAGAAGAGGTGCATATTCTTGGGAGAAAAATTTAACACAAATATTTGATATTCTTACAGGATCCCCCCCCCCCATATTTACTCTTAAACAAAAGTAGAAACTACTCAATAAGAAAAGTATTTCCAAATACAGCAGAAGCTCTGTAAGGTGATCACCAAGTGACTGTACCAAGCTGGTCAACATAAGGAACTAGGCCTACACTACTGAGACATTTATGTGGTACCTGTCTAGTTTATGAAAAGTAGGTCAACTTAAGGAGGTGGTCAGTGCAGGCAGGTGGTCAACTATGGAGCTTCCACTGTATTATATTTTATCTCCATTAATCTGGCAAATTAAGGGTTAAGTACTCAGACAGCATCTTCCCTTAGGCAATATATGGTGCAGCTGCCAAAGAGGAATGCTCAAATCCAGTCATTCATCTTTGTTAGTTTATAAAAAGCAAATGTCCATCTGGCAAGTAGCCTGCAGGTCATAAAACTGTGTGAGATTGACACCTTCTGAACTAATCAGTTGGAAATGCATTTTTACAAGCCTCTCTGCTAACATCAATCAGAGAAAGAATCTCATTTTCAACAGCCAAGATGCAGGGATACAGTTTGTTATTTTTCTGCAGAGTTTATCAGTAACTTGCCCAAGCAAGTGACGGATAGTTATGAATCTGGCTTGCTTTAACTTGAGAAAACATTTTTCATTTTTTTTTTAATCTGTTATTTACCTAGCATAGTGGTTCTCAACCTTCTAATGCTGCAGCCCTTTAATACAATTCATGCCCCCCCAGGTTGTGAACCGCTGATCTAGCAGCTAGGGCTATCTAGTACCAATGAGTTGATTACCCACTTGGCCAAACGTATGGTGTAGTAAAATTGTCTTTGTGGAATGGCTTCTCAAAATCATTGAGATTCCCTGTTCGTGTTAGGAAAATTAGGCTGGCTTACGTTTATTCGGGCAGAGAAGCCATATCTAATACAATTAATCATAAACAAAAATCTAAAGAAAATCAGAAATGTTCAAAACCCATTCAATAGCAACTTCAATGACCAGATAAGAGACTTTCTTTCTGCAGTTTAGGCTTTACAATATAAGTGGTGCTCTGCTATAGACTGGGTAAAATGGTTTATGCTTGCCTCCACCCAATCCTAATATGACTGCTCTAGTTATCTTTTCTGTGCATATTTTCAAATACGCTCTTGCCTTTCCTTAGGCATTTTATTAACAGTGGCTGGCAAACTGATTTTGCAAAGAGCCAAACAGTAAATATTTTAGGTTTTGTGGGCTGCATAATCTCTGTTGCAACTATTCAACTATGCCTGTATTATGCTCAAGGGGCCAGACAGTGCATTATATAAATGAATGGACATGACTTGTATTCCAATAAAACTTTATTTGCAAATTCAGGATTTGACCTAGAAATCAGATGTTGCCGATCTCTGGTCTTGCTTTAAGGTTTCTGCCCTGTCCTGTTTGCTATTTTCTTTCCATCATTCTTGATAATTTTTTTTTCTGGTAAATTTAAACAATATGCCTTTTGTCAGGTTACTGAAACTCTGACTCCAAGTCTGTTCCTAAGTTACCCTTTATGCTGGTTTTACTTTGCTTGTCAAAACTCTTACTTTCTTCCTTCAAGAAGCAATGGATATTTTTGGTTTTCAAAATCTTAATTTCCTGTCTAGATAAAAAGTCATGAATTTTCTTTTTCACTCCAAAGATAATTAATGGCTACTGCCCTTCCCCATAATATTTGAAAGTAACCCTCACCTCCACAAGTGCTGCATTAGAGTTATAGATTCTAATGTAGTCTTTATTTGTGGGCTTCAGTATTTTGACGGTGTACAGGTGTAACTTTCTTGACTCTTTCATCATTCTGTAATGGGCATGAAATTCACTTACTCCTTACTGGACTGGGGTCATGCTTGGGTTTCCTGTACATTAGTGATCTGTCTTTATCAGTGTTTTCCTGGTGGCTTCGGTCCTCATGTTCCTGTCATTTCAATGCTAATGACTACAGGCTGAACTTCATTTTTCTGAACTACAAACCTAAAAACAGCCTTCTAGGAATTTCTACTTTGACACTGCACAGGGATCTAAAACTTACACAGCTACATATGACCACAACATCTCTACATATGGTCTCCTGTTCCACTTGTACGGCTCCTGTGTTTCCTATTTCAGTGAAGGGCTCCTCTACCCTGTTTATCAAAGGAGAGACTTGAGCATCACACCTGATTCTTCTTTTTCCTTCCTTTTTCTCTGAATCTAATCACTCACCAATTCCTTTTGGATGACGTATCATCCAAAATCTCCTTTGAATCAGTCTATGTCTTTTTACTTTCTCTGAAATCACCCTTCAGGCTACCATGGTCATATGTGGGCAAGATCTCAACAATTTTTGGTCCCCCATCTCACCCCAACTCTTCTCTACACTGTAGACCAGTGATTATCAATTGGGGTGCGGTAGCACACTGGTGTGCTGTGAGAGGATCTTACGTGTGATTTAAAAAATTTTAAAGATCATGAATGAAATTATTTTCAAAAGAAGTTCAAAGCATAGTAAGTATGCTCTTTTTTTACTCTTTTTCTTGATCAATATAACTTAAGTGTGCTGTGGAAATCCAACTATAGGTTCAAGCGTGCCATGAGATAAAAAGGTTGAAAAACACTGCTTTAGACTAATCATCTTCAGACACATGTCTCACTAAGCTTCTGGAGGGCTAATCAAGGTCACTGGTATCACCAGCATCTATTACACTTCTTGATGCCCAGTAGCACTTAATACATTTGCTTAACAAAGCAATGAATAAGTTCTCAAACATATCTACACAGGTCAAAATATCTTAGAAGCACAGAGATACCTTCTGTTTTTTGTTTTTTTTTTATCATCTTTTCCTTACCCTCAAATACTACACTAACCTTTATTTCCTAATTTTTTTTTTGGGTGGGGGACAGTCTCACTTTTGCCCTTGGTAGAGTGCTAACACTTCATAGCTCACAGCAACCTCAAACTCCTAGGCTCAAGTGATACTCTTGCCTCAGCCTCCTGAGTAGTTGGGACTACAGGAGCCCACCACCACACCTTGCTATTTTTGGAGATAGGGTCTCTCTCTGGTTCAGGCTGGTCTTGAACTCCTGAGCTCAAGCAATCCCCCTACATTAGACTCCCAGAATGCTATGATTACAGGTGTGAGCCACCATGCCTGGCCTGATTTCCTATTTCTTTTTCACTTTAGTAATCGCTTAAAAGTGTCTGTGATTAATTGGGCATAAAGCAATTCACACAATTATAAAAAAAATAGGAAGAAATCATAATTACATACTATGCGTAATACGTATAATCAAAGGCTCTACTTAGGAAGACAGACATGTAGAATCCATAAATAAAAGATAAACCTCATAAAATTTACCTTATGTCAGTTAAAAAGTCTACATAACAGAAGATACCATAAATTACAGACTCAAAAAATAATTGCAATAAAATATCTGCAATACACCAACGAAGAATTAATAAGTAGAATACATAAGAAGTTCTAAGAGGCAAAAAGGAAATACTAAGTAATTCAATAGAAAAAAAAGAGCAAGTGAAATAAATGAGCAATTAACAATAACAAAAAATACAAAAAGTCAAGAAACAAATATAAAGATAATCAGTAATTAGGAAAACACAAAACAATAAAAATGGGGTCATTTTCACCCCTCAGACAAAATTCATATTTTTATTTTGTTGAACAATTTTGTTCGTAATAATTACATAAGACCCGTGAACATGGAGAAATAAACATATACTGATGAAGTGTATCATGGTGAAACCTACTGCAAATAACTGGGCAGTAGCTACCAAAATTAAAAATTAAAAAAATCCTTTGGACTGCTGATTTTACTTCAAAAAATCCATACTAAAGAAATATTTGTACATTTACACAAAAGATTTGTATGCAGATACAAATATACACAAATTCACTGCAGATTTGTCTCTGAGGAGCAAAAAAAAAAAAAAGGAACTAAGTCATTATCAAAGGACGAGGGGTAAAATTAATTAGTACACCCCCTGTTTCTGTGGTAAAGAGGTAAAGAATGACACAGCCCATAATGCTCCTCGCCACTGACATGGGGGTTCTTAACCTCGAGAGGCGTGGAACTGGGAGGCCTATTTCTGCATACTGAAGCTCGAGGCGGCAGCTGATGGTAATGGGTGTAAACTACACGGGGGACTTTCAGATGGAAGCTGTGTGGCTCTGATTTCCTCATCATTCTCCCAACTCACTGAATTCAGTGGTAAAACCTCATGCTCCCTGTATCCTGTCGGGAAGCTACTGAGGTCCTTTGCTACTGAAGGCACAAGCTGAATTTTTCTTTTCCAGAATAGGATTTACTGTATAAAACTTCTGCAAATAGCAAAAGGGTTCAGAATAACAGGATCTAGTACAGTCCTTCCAAAGTAATAATTTCTCCCCAAATCCTTACCTACCTGGGACTCTGAGTGCCATCATATGTTCTGATACAATTTGGATTCTTTTTGGAAGTACTTATCTCTTGCAATTTTTCTTTTTCTTTTTTCAATCATTTCCCTTCTCTCTTCCCTGTGTTGCTTCCTGCCATTTTAGTTATTTATTCATTTGTTTGTTTGTACATTTATTTATTTGAGACAGGATCTTGCTCTATGGCCCAGGCTGGAATGCTGTGGCAAAATCACAGCTCACTGCAGCCTCAAACTCCTGGACTCAAGAGATCCACCTGCCTCAGTCTCTTGAGTAGCTGTGTCTCTAGGTACCTCCCACCACACGCCACTCTTTTTTTAAAACTTTTTTTGTGGCTCGGCACCTGTGGCTCAATCGGCTAGGGCGCCAGCCACGTACACCTAGGGTGGCGGGTTCGAGTCCCCAGCCCGGGCCCGCCAAACAGCAATGATGGCTGCAACCAAAAAATGGCCGGGCGTTGTGGCGGACGCCTGTGGTCCCAGCTGCTTGGGAGGCTGAGGCAGGAGACTCACTTGAGCCCAGGAGTTGGAGGTTGCTATGAGCTGTGATGCCATGGCACTCTACCCAGGGGGATAGCTTGAGGCTCCGTCTCAAAAAACAAACAAACAAACAAACAAACTTTTTTTGTAAAGATGGAGGTGTCTTATAATGTTGTTCAGGCTGGTCTTGAACTCCTTGCCTCAACCTCCCAGAGTGCTGGGATTACCCCAGCTGCAAGCCACTCAGCCTGGCTTATTTGTTTAATTTTTATTTTA